>JADANM010005856.1:1234849-1277093 GCA_026213755.1 Eurema hecabe | reverse complement strand
TAGTTATAAGTTTAGTAAGTGTTAATTTGTATATAATCCTATGACGATGTGAATCCCATTTGGGTGAAGGCCTCCCCTTTCTTCCTCCATTCTTCTCTATTTCTGGCGAGAGAAAGCCAATCTCGCCCTACTTCCGAGACAATATCATCAGCCCACCGCTTAGCTGGTCTGCCAACCTTTCTTTTGCCTGAGGGTCCCGTCCATGTAGTTAATTTAATGGTCCATCTTTCATCTTTTAATCTTGATACATGACCAGCCCAATCCCATTTTAATTTTAATGCCTGTGATAAAGCATCAGTTAGTTTTGTTTTCCTTCTGATTATGTCTGACCTCACTTTGTGTATTTTTCTAATGTTTAGTGTACTTCTTTCAATAGATCTTTGTGTTATTTTAATTTTTTCTTTAACTTTATGTGTATACGTCCAAGTTTGGGATCCGTACGTTAAGGTAGGTAAAAGACATGTATCTATGACAGTTTTTTTTGTACTTAGTGAATATTCTCCTTTTAAAATTTCTTTCAGAGACCAAAATTTGTTCCAGGTTATGTTACATCTTCTTTCTACTTCTTCATAATTATTGTCTAAGCTGAAAGATACTTGTTTTCCTAAGTAAATGTATTTGTCTACATATTCTATGCTGTTGTTGTTTATTTTAATAGGAAATCTATGACTATTTGTAATAATTTTTGTTTTCGAGGTATTCATCTCAAGTCCAACTGTAGCACTTTCTTGATCGATGGATTTTATCATTGTTTCTAATTCTTTAGATGTTTCGGCAAGTATAACAATGTCATCAGCGAATCTTAGGTGGCTAAGAAATACGCCGTCTATATTTAGGCCCCTGGATTTCCAATCTAGGTTTTGGAATAGGTTTTCTAAGACAGGAATAAAAAGTTTAGGGGACAGTGGGTCGCCTTGCCTAACTCCTCTTTCAATTCTTATTACTTCTCCTCTTGTTTCAAGCTTTATCCTACTCGTGGCGTTAATGTATATGTTTTTTAGAAGGTTAATATATTTAACGTTAATATTTAACGATGATAATGCATTCCAGATAGAATTGTGGCTAATACTGTCGAAGGCTTTGCTGTAATCTATAAATGCTACGTACAAGGGTCTCCTCAACTCTTTGTATTTCTCTATTACTAGGCCGAGTGAGTGTAGGTGGTCAGTCGTGCTATACCCCGATCGAAATCCTGCCTGTTCTACTGGTTGCGTATCGTCAATTTCTCTTGATATTCTTTTTAGCATAATCGAAGCAAAGAGCTTGTAAGAACTTGCCAGTAGACTTATGGGTCTGTAGTTGCCTACATCAAGCGGATTACCTTTCTTATATAGAAGAGTGATTTCTGAAGAGCACCATTGTTTTGGAACTGTTTCAGTTTCCAGAATGAGATTAAATAGTTGTGTAAAGTGATCGAGAAGAAGAGGCGTGGCGTGTTTTAACATTTCATTGCTTATTCTGTCTGGTCCTGGGCTTTTTGCGTTTTTCAACCTTTTTATTTGTTCGTTAACTTCGTTGACATTTATCGGGGAAATATTGTCTATGTTAGTTCTTTGTCTTGTCGTGTATCCATTGTTTTCATGTACCCTTTTCCTGTATAATTCTTTATAATAGTTTGTTGCCTGATCTAAAATGTCTTTTCTAGTTTTCGTTTCTTTCATATTCGTATCTAATTTCTGTATCCATGTTTTATGTAAATTTAATTTGTTGAATGCTTTTTTAGTACTTCTGAACTTATCAATGTTTTGTGATATTATTTTATGTCTATGTTTTTCGTAGTCTTTCTTTATTTCTTTGTTGGTTTGTTTAAATAATTGGCCAAGACTTCTTTTCATTTCCTTAGTCTTGTTTTTAGTATGAATAAGTTCGGTACGTCTTTTTATTAATGATATTGTATTTTCACTGAAAACCTTATGTTGTTTTAGTTTTTGTTCTGTACCTCTACGAATTGAGCTTACAGTGAGTGCTTGTTCTATAGTGTTATAGTAGTCTTGGACATTATTGTATTCTTCAGATTTATCAAATTTGTAGGATTTAAGTTTGTTTATGTACGTGTCAATATCTTTTTGGGTAAGTAAATTATTTGTGTTTGATTTAAAGTTCTTTCTGCTCAATTTTGGTGCACATAGTTTCACTGAGGCTCTTAAAAATCTATGATCGGAAGGAAAGCTAATCTTATTTAATATTTCAAAATTCGTGAATAACTTTGGAGTGTTGGTCAATATAAAATCGATTTCGTTTCTATACCTATGGTCTGGCGATTCCCAAGTCCATTTCTTGTTTGCTTTCTTTTTGAAAAATGTATTAATAATTGACAATTTGTATTCATATGCATATTCTATGAGTCGCGTACCCCTTTTGTTTCTAATTCCATAACCGTATTTGCCCATTATGGTGTGTTCCTCAGGTTTTGGGTAACCTATTCTGGCATTGAAGTCACCTAATACTATAACCTTCTCATCGGCTAGTTTGTGTGCTTTCCTGAGGTCATCATATAGCTTTTCAATTTCTTCCTCACTTGAACTATCCGTAGGTGCATATACTTGGATGATGGACAAGGGAAGGTCGTTAAACTTTAATTGTAGCAATGCTACCCTTTCCGATATACCAGAGAAGTTCGTTATGAGGTGTTTTAGTGACTTTTTTATAAGAAAGCCCACTCCGTATAATCCTTTTGTTTGTCCAACATAGCAGAGTATACAGTCGTTGTATTCCTCAATATTGCAACCCATTCTCCTTACTTCAGAAAGTCCTACTATATCATAGTTTACATTCTCTAACGCATATGACAGTTCAAGAAATTTTTCTATCGATGAAAGAGATCTTATGTTGTATGTACATATTTTTAAAGTATTTTTATTGTTGTTAATTAACTTGTTGTTTTTAGACGGGGGGTGATGGTCTAATTTCCCACGATGACCAGTCGGCTTGGGAAATATTTTATTTTTGTTAATTTGTTCTAGTTCTGCATTTTTTGTTTTGTTTGGGTGGCTGATGACATTATCCTATAAACTAGACTTAGATGATAGGGTATGTGATGCCAGAGAGTTGCTTCTTTCTCGCATCACATCGAATGCATTAACTCTATTTGTTTTTGCATTAAGGGTAACATGCTGCTTTCTGGGCTGTTGTTTATTATTTGGCGAGTTGGATTCATGTCTTTTCCGCTTTTCCATACTTGATGTACCTTTACCTTCCTTGATAATAAGCTTATCGTACTTTATTACAGCAAAATTGCCTTTCTTTCTTTCTTGTATCAGTTTCGATTGTAATTCCTTCCTTTTCAGCAAAACTTCTTTAGGGTAATCTTCCGAAATATATAAATCCTTTAATTTCTTTTTATTAGATAATATTTCATTTTTCTTCCATCCATTAATAAATGATATGAGAATCGGTCTTGCTTTAGTATCTTTTGTATTCTTTTTCCCTATTCTGTATATGAAGTCAATATCTCTGTTCTCAAGAGAAATGTTGAGATCACTTTTTATTTTAAGTATGGTTGCAGACATAAGTTCTTTTGGAGTTGTTTCATTTTCTTTGAGGCCAAGAATAATAATATTATTTCTACGTTTAAATTTTTCAATCTGAGCGATTTTTTCATTTAATAAACTATTTTCTTCTTTCAGTTCCTTTATTTCAGTTATTAATGGTTTTAATTTATCATCCATCTTAGATATGATTTCTGATGTTTGGTTTGCCATTTCTATTTTCATCTTTTCAAAAAATTCTTTTATGAGGTTTAAATTATCCATTATGTTAATCCGAAGAACCGAGCGTAACGAATGTTGTGTTTAATCTATCAACAACTGATTTAATAATAATTTTAAAACTGTGGCTACTAAATGATGTGATGAAAAAGATGTGAAAAAACTTTTGCGCTTGGGTGATTTGAACTCGGACTCTTTCGCTTTAATGTCCGTATGGTATCTAGTTGAACCAATAGCGCTATTACTACGTTAGTGAATTTGTCTATTATATCCAGCGTTTAAAAATACGTTACGAAAGTCAAGGTTGTAATGTTGATTAGGAACAAAGGACACTGATATTGGCACTTGCACTTTTGTAAACTAAATAATTTTTGCAACTATTTATGTTCATTTGTTAGGTAGTATTTCATTAGGTTTTTTGATTGAAGAAAAATAGTTTTTATTTCGTTAATCACTTAGTAAAAGCACTGAACTGTTGACACTTTTAATTTGTATTATTAGTTGGTAAAACACATAACAGGCCGACTGTTAACAGTTTCACAATATACTTAAGGGATACACTTTTAAGTTATTCCACTTTTAGATAGTTATTTTAATATTAATGAATTTTAACACATTTATTAGTCGGAACCGATACTTTTGCGTGTTGTCGCGACAGCGCAATTATTATTAATCTAAATATATTAATCTCGCTGCATCACGCTTACGATCGGTCGTGATCGTGGTCAAATGTCTCCTGTATCAGGTAAACCGTCGCATGCGGCGCGCGTGCCGCAAGGCGGTGAAGTCGCAGGTGTTCTACTGGGCCATCATCATCCTCGTCTTCCTCAACACCATGGTGCTCGCTACTGAACACTACGAGTAAGTCATCAATTATTTAACAAAGATTTCATTCAATATGACGTGACGTTTTAACAAATTTTGACTTTGTACGCTTATTGTCTCTTTGATCTGTAATTTAGCCTGCCTATGAAATTTTATAGGTACTTTACCATTGAGAATATAAAATCCTTGAATTTTTCAACGTCATAGAGTTATAAGTTATTTCTACTGCTGTTAATCTCAGTCATGCTTAGTAGACGCTACTATCGGAAATGTAGCGTCGTTTATGACAAACCAGGTTCACTCTTGATTTAAAAGAAACATGATTATAGATTATTTATCAGAAATAAGGCAATTGTGTGTAAATTGGTTGATATTGATGGTTGCAGTCAGCCCCGGTGGTTGGACAACGTGCAAAACTATGCCAATTACTTGTTCGTGGTCCTGTTCACTATGGAGATGCTCGTCAAGATGTACGCTTTGGGCTTTCAGGTATGTCCAATGTATACATTTCTGAGGCGTTTCTTTTGATTAATATTTTTAATATTTTTTAATTTAATTTCTATGTTATGAGCGGTTTGGTGATGGATGATGGGTGATGATCTATTAGGGGAGTGACGACAAATCGGGTGACAAGTAAAAAATTATTGACTGGTTTGGGTTGATGGATCATATTACAGATGTGTGACATCTATTTTTTTATTTGATTGATAAGCATTTGAATGCGATTTCGTCTGATTGTATTCAAAGATGCGATCTTAGAACTGTCATGTCTTCTAAGGATTCAATCTAACTCTAAAAAAGATTTGAGATATGTCCCCTTTAAAAAGAGAGTTACCGAAAGAGATTCCATACCTCGAAAACTAATTTGTACTTGATAATGCTGGACTGTTAATGTCCAGGGGTACTTCGTGTCTCTGTTCAACCGGTTCGACTGCTTCGTGATGGTCTGCTCCATTGCGGAGCTGGCGCTGACCTTCTTCGGCACCATCCCGCAGCTCGGCATCTCCGTGCTGCGCTGCGTCAGGCTGCTCAGGGTCTTCAAGGTCACCAAGTACGTCATCGTCTTAATTACTATAGTATATATCATCATATCATAATAAAAATAATGTAACCGAATGTTTATTGTTTAACTCCCGTTTCATTTTAATTGTCAAGCCCAAATCTATACTAATATATAAAGCTGAAGAGTTTGTTTTTTTGAACGAGATAATCTCAGGAACTACAGATTTGAATTGAAAAATTATTTTTTTACTGAATTGACAATTCATCGAGGAAGGCTTTAGGCTACATAAAATCGCACTGCGACTAATAGGAGCGAAGAAATAATTGAAAAATCAATCGACGGCGTTAAGTCGCGAGCAACAGCTAGTGTTAGACTAATTTAGATTTCTCAATATAACCTGTAATACCTTCTTCCAGATACTGGCGGTCGCTCTCCAACTTGGTAGCATCACTCCTCAACTCCATCCAGTCCATCTTCTCTCTGCTGCTGCTGCTGTTCCTCTTTATTATGATCTTCGCACTGCTAGGGATGCAGGTCTTCGGCGGCAAGTTTGATTACGAACCTGAAGAGCAGAAAGAGAGGCACAATTTTGACTCTTTCTGGCAAGCTGTATTGACGATGTTTCAGGTTTGTTTTGTTTTTTATTTGCCTTTACTAGTTATATAAATAAATACGAGGCTGTTTTAGTTGCAAAACCAAGTAATAGTAAATAATTTAGGGAAAGAATAAATTAATTTAATGGTTCTGTTAAAAAAAACGCATATAAATCTGTTTACTTTTGTAATAGCGGGCAACTTAATAAGAGTCAGTCTATGCATTAAACTTCTATGGCTGTACTATATAGAGATAGTTTTAAAGAGCTTAGCACATATTATATATCTTAGTCCAGAGAGTAGTGTAAAACAGTAAGGAATAACACAGTTATAAGAATGAATTCGATTCAAAAGTGGTACTTTATGTAGCCTAATTTAATAAAGATATTTTGACTTTGACTTTGACTTTGACTTTGACTGAGGCATGTGTGTATCCTGGTGTGGTGCAGATCCTGACGGGTGAGGACTGGAACGTGGTGATGTACCACGGCATCAACGCGTACGGCGGCGCCGGCTCGCCCGGCATGCTCGCCTCCGTCTACTTCATCATCATCTTCATCTGCGGCAACTGTATCCTTCAACTCGATATAGAGAATATATGTGTTAAAAGTTTTGGTGTCTCTAGAGAGCCCTTCGGTCCCGACAATCTTTCAAACAATCTGCTCATAGTTCATACTTCATAAGACTGATAGTCAGGGATCCCTGGTAAAATTTTCCATTTGATTTCTATCAAGCTAATTTTTCGTGAGTAGCTTTATTTTGATGAGACGCTCAATAGTTAGCTCACAGAGGTAGCAAGGATAAAATATGTCGATTTGGTGATTCTTAAATATTTATTACTAACTGATTTTTCTTGTGTTGTATCTCAAGATAATTATCTAAATTACTTGAAAAAATATTTGGCCTACAAAATCTATGGTTTGATCAAGGAGTCCCTTCTTTCCAACATGTATCGATAACGAGGTCATCGTAAATTATTACTAACCAGCTGATTTTTATTTTTTTACTTCGTTAATTATTAGTATTATCTTACAAACATAATATTGTCCTACGAATTTCGTGGTTCGGGACTCTTTGATCAAACCATATATTTGTAGGACAAATATTTTTTCAAGTAATTTAGATAATTATCTTGAGATATAACACAAGAAAAATCATTTGGATCACCAAATCGACAAATTTATTATTTTAGTTTAAAGTTTCAAACTACCCTCTTACAACAAAATTTAGCTATGCTAAAGCATTTTCATTCTTATTATCTTTATAGGTTAACCCAAATAGATATATACAAGATTTAAAAAAAAATCAATATTTTTCCTGAACAAATAACAGATATACTTTTGAACGTGTTCTTGGCTATCGCTGTTGATAATTTGGGTGACGCTGATGATATGGACGAAGAAATAGTAAAAGAAAAAGATGTAAGTATTAGGTAATATGTTGAAAGAGAATCTCATTCTCAGCACACATTCAAGACGTTTACTGAATCATTGAAACAAGCAAAATATACTTATGAAAAAAAATATGCCAAATGCTTGATTTTGCATTATAGACAAAAGAGGTGAAAAAAAACTAGAAACCTTTTTAATTATTCTACATTTATGATAGTATATAAAACTGTGTATGTGGGATTGAACTTAAGCTTTAAAATTTTTAATAAATCCTTATTTTAATACAAGGTATAGTTACTAATATTGTTAAAAACTGAAGGTGCTCTCAAGAGCGTACCTATCCTTAAAAGGCCGGCAACACACTCGTGACAACGCGAGTGCTCATGGGCGGCGCTGATCACTTAACATCAGGTGACGCGCTTGCTCGTTTGCCCCCTATTATATAAAAAAAAAACAAAAATATTCACAGACATAAAAGTCGTATCAAATGATGCAAACCATTGTGTTCAGGATGGCAGTAACCCTGAAGCTGGGAACCCTCAACTTGATGAAGAACGAGGAGAGACAGATGATGAATACGTTAATGATGAAGAAGGTTATTCCAGTGAAGGGTATGTTATCAACGATACAGATGCATCAAAAACATTTAAATTAAATCATTTACTTTTCCTTATACTTAATTTATCTTTAACTGGATCATACAAAGTCAAGTTTTTAAACATTGGATAACAAAGAATTATTAATGTTACACCATTGCAATTTCTTTAATTAATCGTTACTAACAATCGTAGCTTCAAATTTAGCTTTATTACCATAAAGAGAATTAAATTAGCTTGTTTTGACCCTAACTTTATTTTACTGTATTTTACTTTCTTACATTATTTTTACTTGTTTTTAATTTTCTACGCCCTTTTTACATGCAGCAAAAAGTATAAAAAATACAAACCGGTGGCCAGGTAACGATACTTTTAATTTAATCAATAAATAAATCAATGTATTATTTTTAATGAGTATAAATATACAGAAACAATGATAATGGTATACCTAAATATTATGTAATGCAAACAAAAAATGATGATGTTTTGTTAATGTGTAGATCAGAAAATGAATACGAAGAGACGGGGTCGGAAGAGGAAGTGGAACAGGATCCTGAAGATCAGACTGACGATGCAAAGGATGTCTTGGTTACAGCTGAGAAGAAACAAAACGGTAAGATATTTGAAAATTTACTTTTTATGACACTTTTTTATGGATAATAAACCTTTTAAGTTATGTTCTTTCTATACGACCAGAAATTTGTATATTTGTGTATATCACTAAACATTTGGTCCTGTCTCAAACAATTATCGTGAGTATGATTAGACCCGATGCATTTGTATCGTTGGTAACAGTTTTATAACAAACAAAACATCAAATGTCAAAAGACCTTTTTATAGAAGAAAAAATTAAAGATGTAAACATATAAGCAGTGATACGATTAACGCAACACCAAAAATCTGAAACGATACATTTGATTAGGAGATATAAACAAAGAAGAGGAACAACCCCCTCCCAAACGGCAGCCCACCATCACTGCGCGACCGAGGAGACTGTCTGAAGTGGAGATCAAAACCCAAGAGAAACCCATACCAGAAGCATCCAGCTTCTTCATATTTTCCAAGGACAATTGGTAAGTAATAATACTGCTATACTTCTTAATAAGAAATAACTAGCGATCCGCAGTATGACCACGCAAAGACAATTTTGTCTACTTACAAAGATCGTCGCCGTAGTGCATTGCACCAAAAGTAGTGTTTTCAATAGATTTCAAATTTTCCACGTATATGGAATAAATTTCTTATAATAGTAACTCGGTGGGTTTGTGTGAGTGTCATCGAGTATAGGAACGTACTTTATACACATAATCTATACTAATCTATACTAATATTATAAAGCTGAAGATTTTGTTTGTTTGAACGCGCTAATCTCAGAAACTACAGGTTCAAATTGAAAAATTCTTTTTTGTTAAATGAACTATTTATCGAGGAAGGCTTTAGGCTACATAACATCACGCTGTGACTAATAGGAGCGAAGAAATAATGGAAAAAGAAATTTACGGGGACGAAGTCTATTAGTAGTAAGGACTATCAGTCTATGTGCTATCCGTCTATCTTGAATCTCTATAATGCCATATCTATTTAAGTCATCAAATCTATTCCCAGGTTCAGAGTGACGTGTTACAAAATCCAGAACAACTCTTGGTTCAGGAATTTGATCCTGGTTTGTATTCTGGCGTCCTCCCTCATGCTGGCCATGGAGGACCCGGTGGAGGGGAAGGCTAGTGAAGGGAAAAGGGAGGTAAGTTCATGGAGTTATTTTATCTGTTTTTTTTTGTCTACAAGGAAATTCAAATTTCTCGCCCTAAGCCTAAACGATAAGTAATATGAATATGTGCTAGTCATATATCTATGTATCGAGTTCATTCATAATTATAGCTAGAATTGAGTACAGTAAACTGCAAAAGTGATTACTAAATTCAATATATAAAATGTCATGAATAAAATGTAGAAAAATATTTTTAACGTTTGTCAATGATCAGTCAACGAAATTCTTTTATTGGAATTAACTAGTGCTATCGATTAATCAGCGTTTACACTTGAATAAACATATTATAATATTTATATGAAAACCTACCTATAGTCGTAAAAATAAATTTATATCCTCTAAAAATTACAGCATGCACTTGAATTTAATAATTTCAATTAAAATTTTTACTTACTAACAAACTTCTAACAAACCAAACCAAAAGCAAAATTAAGACTTCATTAATTTCCAAAATGTATGCAGTAACGCATAGGTCTATACCCTAATTCGTTTGCAGATCCTCAAGAAAGTCGACTACTTCTTCACGACGGTGTTCACGGTAGAACTACTCCTCAAGCTGGTCACGTACGGGCTGTTGTTACACAAGGACGCCTTCTGCCGCTCCGCCTTCAACTTGCTGGACTTGCTCGTCGTCATCGTGTCTCTCGTCTCCTTGTCCTCTAGGTTCGAAGCATTCATATTTTGAGCTTATTTTCCTAGTAGAGTTGTTTGTATCATTCCTACTAGGTTCACAAGTGGTCTCGCTCTCTTCTAAGTGAAGTGTTGCATTTATATTTTGTTTCTTATTTTCATTGTAGATTTCTGTTGCTTATATCAGGTTTACTGGTAGAAAGGATAATCTATGTTCGTACTTTTTTTGAAAAATTAAAACCACTTAATTTCATATTGATTACACTCCGTATTGATACTGCCTCAATTGTATTAAAGATGAGAAATTATTTTTAACAATTCATCTTGAAAATGTTTTAGTTTAATGGAAACGTCCAGGGGTTATATTTTGCTTTCTTTCTCTTCTTTCTTTATTCATTTTCTTGGTCTTACTCATAATCTTCTTTTAAAGCATTACTACATTTACACAAACCTAGAAGAATTAAGACCTGAATATCTTTTTGGTTAGACGTCTTCCCACCAACGAATATTAAACACAAATAATTTTCCATTTGCAGCTCAAGTAATGTGTCGTTTATAAAAATATTGCGAGTTTTCCGAGTACTAAGACCTCTGCGAGCTATCAATAGAGCTAAAGGCTTGAAGGTCAGTATTATATCAAATTGCTTCTTAGTACCTATTAAATAGTGTCTAAATCATATCGTATCTCAATAAATATTTGTTAAGGTTATTTTGATGCCAAATCTATAATAGATTTTTCAGTAATTCTAAAAAAATTCTTTTTGTGACATAAAAAACGCTTGGATTCCCCATTGTTTCTTATAAATAAATCAAAGACAATGCTAAAATAAATAGTGTTTTATCGTTCTAGCACGTAGTACAATGCGTAATAGTTGCTATAAAAACGATCGGCAACATATTGCTGGTGACCAATCTACTGCAATTCATGTTCGCGGTCATGGGAGTGCAAATGTTTAAGGTAGAGGAGAAATTCCATCGATTTGTTTGTTTATCCATCTAGTTCTATCCGACACCTTTGGGTCATTGTATGTAGTAAGTAATGTTTGGTTATTCTCAGCCAAATCGCTCGGTTTTGTTCTAAATCTATTTCCTATTTAGATCACTGAATTGAGGTCCATCAATTCGAGAAACTTCTGAATTGTTCAGTTCTGGAAAATCTGAATAAAATTTAGTAGCATCTGCTTAGTAGTTATCATCAGATGAAGTATTATACAACAAATCTCTTTGTATATTATCTGTTGTAACATTAAAGTCATACACTGGACTCTATGTTACATCACCGTCTCTAGAAGTAAGTTCTACAACCGAGCTATTAGGCTTAGAATCAAAATCAGTTGCATCGTTATTAGTAAGTATAGCACTTGTTTCCGCACGTTTGACTTGATTGGCTATCATATCAAAAACAACCGCTTATTTACTTTGAAAAGCTTTTAAAATAAAATCTCTTTAGACATCTGATTGCGTGTGTGTGCCCTTTTCGACCAGACTAACCCTGCTTATCCGTGGGTCCAAAAATTCGCTTTTCTCTAGGCTCTTTATTAACCACAAAACCCAAAGGTGTTGTGCCCAATGTATGTGAGTTTTTGGACTCGGTAGCTTTTGTGATGCACCCAACCCTACCTGAACATTTCCGCTCGACGACATTTACGACAAGGTACTTGACCATTATCCAAGTCAGATCAGGACGCTGGCATTTTTGAAGCTCTAAAAATGTTTTTTTTTGTGTTTAACGTTTGTTTTTCTCTTTAAATGTTCGACGCGACCGTTTTGGATGGGATTATTTTTTGGTAACGTAACGTAACTGTATTCTAACGACTGTAACCCGTGGTGTGGCAGTACGTGGTCAAGTGTGTGTTCGCTTCAATAAAGTCCATCGGGAACATTCTGTTGATTAATCACATTTTGCAATTTATGTTCGCTGTTGTTGGCATTCAACTGTTCAAGGTACTGCTTTGACGTCTACCCAAAAATATATACAGATTTTATTGGTCTGATAAGTGACTATTTTATTATAAATATAAATTATATTATACTAATTTTAATTGAGGGAAATATTGCAAGAGTCGAAAAAATCAGGTTCGCAGGGGAGGTATCTGAATGTTTGACCAATTTAGAATACTTATTGTTATTAATTATTTAGCATAAATTGCTTAACATCCAATTACCTTGGTTGCCAACCCTCCACAGAATTTAATTATGTATATGTATCTCGAACTTTACTTGATCTACGATAATAATAAGTATATATTTCTGGTTAGACTGTTATAATAACCTCTAACTGATGTGTTTGTGCATTTGTTCATGGAGAAATAGAATTGCTGCGTGTTCCTACATTCGTTTTAGCAAACATTTAATTCAACGTTTTATTTCAGGGAAAATTCTTTATGTGTTCAGATATAACAAAAGTGACTTCTGAAGAATGCCAGTGAGTAGTTTAATATTTATTATCTACTTGTTGTATTGAAGCTGATTTAGTTTTTACGAATAGGACAACTGACTACACTAAAATACCTATTATATTTAAAAATATAGGTATCAGTAACTCATGGATAAGTTTAAGACAATACAAGTATCCTTTTTTTTACTAGATTGTTTATATTTTACAAAATTCTAGGGGTGCATACTTGGTGTATAAAAATGGTAAGCCAACGATAGAAGACAGGATCTGGACTCGCAATAAATTCAACTTTGACAATGTATTGAATGGAATGCTAACCCTATTCACCGTTTCGACTTTTGAGGGATGGCCAGGGTAAGTATGTATAAATACTATCACATAAATGCTGTTAAGTATAGAAAAGTGACCTAATTCATACTTTAACAAAGTAAAAAATTGTGAGACTAATAAGCTTAAAAGTCTAGTTAATAGACACTCATGAATAAAACTTCTTTATCGTAAATAACTGACCACTACGTTCACCCATAGACCATTGCAAAGCTAAGAGACATTTCGTCATTGATAATTGCTATGTATTTGCTCTGGATTAGAAGGAAATACGTAGATTACTTGTATCACTTTTAATGGCTGACAACCAACCGCCACACTATAAGTGACGGAAGATTCACAACTATGATCTACCTTCATATAACGCACCTCCAGATACCCTAAAAGATTAAAAGAAAAGTAAAACTGAGACTTCAATAAAATATAAAATAAATAAAGCTAAACATGGGATACATAACTACATAAAAAGCTTTCAAATAGAAAGGCGACGTACCTTAAAGGCATTAGTGATTAGGCATCAACAATAACAAATGTATGTTTGTTTATAGGTTATTGTCAACATCAATGGATTCAAACGAAGAGAACCACGGACCGGTGGAAAATTCGAGGCCTCTTGTTGCTTTTTTCTACATCAGTTATATTATTGTGATAGCATTTTTTATGGTAAGCTTTCGATACCACAACACATTGTATATATGTTTGTTTGTGTTAGAATAAAAACTGAATAGAAAACGTATGTGATATTGGAATAAGAGCAAATAAATGATGAAATTTGAGATGAAAGTATTTTTGATACCGATCCAGATTGCTATTCTAAAAAATATATAAAGAGAACATAAACGTTCCCACCTTCAATATTAAAAAATGTGCAAAAACTTCTTCGCGTAAAACAATGACATAATCAACTACACTATGTTGAATATAGTTTTTAAGCTTTATTTTTATAAACATTATTTTCTTTTTTTCTCTCTCTCTCTTTCTCTTATCTTTGTGTCTCATTAATGTCATGCTCTATATTTGTATGCATTCTAGTCATTTACTATTAATTTGTTTTCAGGTTAATATATTCGTAGGTTTCGTCATAGTAACATTCCAAAAGGAAGGAGAGCAGGAGTTCAAAGATTGTGAATTAGATAAGAACCAGAGAAATTGTATTGAGTTCGCACTAAAAGCGAAACCGATCCGACGGTAAGTGTGAATTTGTCATTGACGTATACTAGGAACAATTTCGGAACTAGAATACTCCCCTGAGGAACACCTAAAGAATCTTTTTATATAATAATAAAACCAGTTCTTGTTAAACTATTTATATAGCATTCTGTTTAATTTTAACATTAAAAAAAAATTAGATGTACTAATCAAAATAATAAAGTCTTCAATATCAGTACCATTATCAGAATATTTAATAATATCTTCCATAACTACTCGATACAAATCTCACAGATGTTTCAGGCCTGTTTGAAAGACGGAGACGGCTCTTCTAAATGCTTTTAGAACAATCTAATAGAACCAGAATGTTCCTTGACCTTCAGGTACATCCCGAAGCACCGCATCCAGTACAAGACGTGGTGGTTCGTGACGTCACAGCGCTTCGAGTACGTCATCTTCTTCTTCATCGTGCTCAACACGGCCGCGCTCATGATGAAGTACCACGACGCGAAGCCGCTGTACAAGAAGGTCAGTTACAGACAGGACTTCTTAATTTTGTTTTCTTTATATATTTCAGGCTTACAGAGCTTGTGTTATGGCAACTGGATAACAATAATAAATAGTTCTTTTGGATTTGACCTACAACTAAAAATATGATCGTTAAAAAAGGGATATAGAATGTTGTATGAAACCAATCGAGGAATTTTGAACAAATATTATAAGCGTGATTAAAGATTCAGAATTAATAGAATCGGCTAAAATGACATATAAAAATATATATATTGGTGCACGTACCGTATGTATGTTCATATTATGAATGTAAAAAGCGGTTCTTGTTTCAGGCCCTAGACTACTTGAATATGTTGTTGACAACGGTGTTCATGTTGGAATTTGTCTTCAAGTTAGCAGCATTTAGATTTAAGGTAATCATACTTATATTATAACCGCGAAAGTTTGTGGGGATGTATGTTAGTATGTTTGTCTTTCACCAAAAAACTACTTAGTTCGATTTGGCTGAATACTGGTATATACAGAACATTACAGAACATATTATACACATAGGTTACTTTTTATTGATACGGGACCGAAAACTAAGTTAATAAAACTAAAAATATAGAAATTTTCTATAAAAATAAGCCTATGGAGGGGGAGGGATATAACCTCTCTCTGAATCAAAGTAAGAATTCTCAACCAGTCGAAGAACTGACTGACCGTTAGTCATCAATACTTCCATGTCGAGAAATTGTATGTATGCTAAGTCTCGAAAAAACATCATAAGCGCGATTCAGAACTCAGCGCATTAGTAGCGGTCACTACCAAACAAAATCTATCCACATTAATTTCCACTTTTAACTTTATTAAATGGAAATAGAATACCTCTCACAAAAATCGTTTCTTTATTTTTAAAGGGTGACAACGCAATCGCAAGTTTAGCTTTGCGACTATTCATTGACCATTGGACGTTCTACCTCCTTACATGTCTTATAACACTATTAAGTAAATAAATCTTATTTTGTAGAACTACTTCGGAGACTCGTGGAATACGACAGATTTCATTCTAGTTGTTGGCAGTATCATAGACATAGTAGTTACACAGGTCAATGAGAATAAGTCTCCTACTGAGGTAAGAAATAGTACCACTTATATGCACTATTTTAGAGATTTTTTAAATTTTATGTAGTTGCCTTGTTATTATTAGTGATCTCTTCCAGGTTATCTTATAAAGGCATTAGAAAAATATATATCATTGTCTTATGTTTTATTCGTAATGATACATATATTTCATGGCTAAATATTAATATAATATATAAAATTATTATTTTTACAGCTCGGCACGCCGGAGAATAAAGAGGTATGGGTTTATTTGCTTTTTTATTTTTATCGGAATGGTTTTACTAATATTGTAACTGCGACAATTTCTTCAGGATTTGTGAATGTTTAAAAATACATCTTGCTTTTCCAAATACTCTAATTAAAATTATCCAAAACTCAAACCAAGAATCTCCTCCACGACTTTTTATAACATAAGAGACGAACGAGTAGGCGAGCCATCTGTTGGAAAGTAGACATGGCCGCCCATTAACATTCGTGGAGCTTGACAGCTCTGGAGTAGGTTACTGGCCTTTCCAAAAAACTCCAAACCATTAACGTAAATTTCCAGGGTACACTCCTCAAATACATCACCTTCTTCCGTCTCTTCCGGGCGATGCGACTCATCAAATTACTATCCCGGGGCGAGCGGATCAGAACACTGTTGTGGACCTTCATCAAGTCATTCCAGGCGCTGCCCTACGTAGCTCTGTTGATTGTTCTGTTGTTCTTCATATACGCTGTTGTTGGGATGCAGGTAGACTCCAAATTCTAATATCTTTATTCTACTAAGCTACATGCACTTTTGAATCGTCGAACAAAACAATGTCTGGTCTCCTAGTTAATTTAAAATTTAAATGACATAAAGCCCGTCATTAACATCTGTGTTTCTATTCTCTTTTATTTATATTTGTTTGTGTTATGTCACTATATTTAATAAAGAATATATAAATAATAAACATATAATTAATAAAGACGTTTGAACTTCTATTCCAGCTTTTCGGTAAAATAGAATTGGATGATGATATTATCACTCGCAATAACAATTTCCAAACATTCGGCGGCGCGCTCATGGTGCTCTTTAGATCAGCGACAGGTTTGACATTTTAAGTTTTAAGACGTTTTTTAGTTCAGGGAACTTCTTAGGGGTCTGAAGTCTATGTAAATTTAGCCCATATATTAATTAATAGAAATCCTTCGTTAAAATGAACACAATTTTGTCTTGGCGTTATAACCCGTAAATGAAATACTCTTGAATGATAGTTATAAGAATGTTCGATTCAAGTACACCATGGCAAGATATATTGGCATTGTCGACAATGAAAATTAGCAACAGACTGAAACGTAGTTTCTTTGATTTTAAATTTCAAAGTTAACTGTACTATGTAGCAGTTAATTATTGCAAAAATTGCCAAATTCTCCACCTCTCAAAGCTCAATTGATCCAAAACGTTCGCTGCAGGTGAAACGTGGCAAGACATACTGATAGCGCCGTCGCCCAACCACGATTAACAAACATACCTACTGAAACGTAGTTAAACTTTAAACTTTTGAATTTGACCACCTTAACCAATACTTATAGCTAAATTGTTGCAAAAATTTCCAAATTCTCCACCTCCTGCACCCAAATTGATCCAGAACGTTCGCTGCAGGTGAAGCATGGCAGGACATAATGATGGCTCTGTCGCCCAACGACGACGAGCACCCCGGCGTGCCGGTGGGCTGCGTGCGCGCGGACAGCTCGCTCGACAACGCGACCCTCACCGAGGACAGCTGCGGCACGCGCCTCGCCTTCCCCTACTTCATCTCCTTCTCGCTGCTCTGCACCTTCTTGGTAAGCTACTTTGCCATTTTCAGTTATAATTCATCTAGGGTACTGTCACAAACTTATAACATTTATAGTTTATTTTTAATCTATAAATTGTCCAGCTTATTAAATGAAATAAGTTAGAAAAGTGGGTAGTCTAGTAGTAAATATAGTTTGGTAGCTCACGAACACAATGGTGGCGTAATTGGTCGCGTCACCGTGGTGTCCCTGTGAAATCACAGTCCATTCGTAATCTGAAGACACTTATCCAGCTTATTAAATAAAATAAGCTAGACTTACCGAGTACTAAGATATAATGCTATACACACAAATATAAACAGTTCGTTCAAATTGTGTATGCAGATTGTAATTCTGAAGAAGTTGGCCATATGATATTTTTTTACGTTGTCAGATCTGGTAAGTGTACTTTTGTTTTACTACTAATATCCACTACACTTATAACTGGCCAGGAAATAGGAATATTAAAATTTCAAAAATTTGTACCAGGATCAAGTCATAAGCGTAGTGCTTATGACTGTGTGCTGTAATAATGGAGAAAGCTACTTTTTCAGTTTCGGAATAACGTATTTTATACCTGTATAAAAGAATACTCATATTTAAACTTTTAACGGTTTTAATTTCATTATGTTCATCCACTTCCTTTAGATCATCAACTTGTTCGTGGCAGTCATTATGGATAATTTTGACTACTTGACTCGCGACTGGTCCATCTTGGGGCCGCATCACCTCGATGAATTCGTCAGGTAAATAATCGAAAGTTCTTAATCGAAACTTTACTTTGTGTGTTTCTTGTTAGCTTCCATTTCCATGTTCTAACACCTGGATTGGAATTATGGACTGCAAAAGTCATTTATTATTACAAATTAAAAAACACACACAGAAATATATATATAATTAAGTATATGAAGACTGTTTGTTTACGAATTGTTCATTGAGTTTTGTTACCGATTGTGCAACAAAGAAAAACTGTAAACAAGCTAATTCTCCAGAAGCTGACCTTCTCCATGGTTAATGTATATAGGAGGAAATAACCCCTTACGATTAGGTGACTCACCTGGTCATTTGAGCCCCATTGTTTAAATAAAGTGTATTACTATAAATTATAAGTTTTTAGAAAAATATAATTCTTTTACAGATTGTGGAGTGAATACGATCCGGACGCCAAAGGTCGCATCAAGCATTTAGATGTTGTGACGTTATTGAGAAAAATTAGTCCGCCTTTAGGTAAGGAGTAATATTTTTTTATTCATGGAGTGTTAGGTAATAAGTATATTGGTACAATACTGTATTATATGCTTGTATTGTATAGTTCTGTTTTGAATCAAAGAGTTTTGTTTTTCGTAGTGTTAGTTTTTTATGTGCAGAAGACAAAAAAATTTAATTTAATTTAATTTGAATGAATGAGTGCATGGTTCAATACTCCTTTATGTTATTATTTTATTTTAGTTTTATTTAATTTGACTTGAATGAACGAATGGTTGACCGAGCGCAGGGTTTGGCAAGCTTGAATGTACAGAAGACAATAAATTAAATTTGAATGAACGAATGAACGGCTGTGTGCGGCAGGGTTCGGCAAGCTGTGCCCGCACCGCACGGCGTGCAAGCGGCTGGTGTCCATGAACATGCCGCTCAACTCGGACGGCACCGTCAACTTCAACGCCACGCTCTTCGCCGTCGTGCGCACGCAGCTGCAGATCAAGACCTCGGGTGAGGACAACTATCCTTTGTATTCCTTCTTAGTGGATGTGTAGAGGAAGGAGGATATAACCTTCGTCTGAACCTAAGGGAGAAACCTCGACACTGACTAACCCTTAGACCCCAATGGTTCGATGTTGAGAAGTTGTATATACGCTAAGTTTCGAACAAATATCATAAGCGCGATTCAGAACTCGGAGCATTAGTAGTGGTCGTTACAGAACTGGAACTGGAACTCTGCAAAATAGTGGTTATTACTTAAGGTGTTAAGGTTTAGCTTGAGAATACGCAGCAACATATCTCTGATGACTTTGTGCATTCCTCTAAAGTTTTGCGTCGTCCTACCTGGTCGAACTACCTTATAAGTAATAGATCACCGTTTTGGCCTGGTACCTTTCCCTGAACCACAAATAATCGCTGAAAAACAATAATCCCTTGGTGGCATAAATTATCAAAAATTTTAAGAATACGAAATTTTAATCTATTCAGGAGATTTTAAATCTGTTTAATTTTGGGACTTCAGTACAAATACCCATGGGATATTTTTAACTCTGTTTAGCTAGATTGAGTTACAAAACGTTTCCTTTTACAAACTTAACTAATTCTCTTCATCCGTTTAACAAATTTTAATAACCTACAAAACATTAGTCTTAAATATAATATATTTTGCCAGGTATCATAGACAATTGCAACACGGAACTACGAGCCATCATCAAGAAGGTTTGGAAGCGAACGTCTCCCAAACTCCTGGACCAAGTAGTTCCACCTCCAGGGGACCCCAACGAGATCACAGTCGGAAAGTTCTATGCCACCTTCCTTATCCAGGACTATTTTAGAAGGTAATGTTTATTAAGACGCATAGAAATAGACTAAAGCTTTATTCATAGATTGCATTCGATATACTATACAATAGACAGTTATATATGAAGTAAACTATAGGGCGCTACTGGTAGCATTAATTAGTTATAACTTAATGATATGTCTAATTGCTTTTAAATGTCGGTTAATAATTTAATGCGATTATATCTGGAGTATATGACTCACTTCAGAGCTGTCAGACTCTGTAAGTGTCGATGGGCGATGACCACTTTCCATCAAGTGTCTCGCCTACTCGTTTGCCACAAGGGAAAATAAAAATTGTACTGTTGGTACCTAGTAAACAGTAAAGATACGTTGGAAAGATAATTCCCTTCCATTTTTAATTTTAAATTGCATTTGTGATATCATTTGGTATAGTATAAAGTATAAATACACAGGGGGTAGGTCTCTTTCGCAGGAGACCGACTGGGTGGGTACCTCCACAGTGTCAGACATTCTACCGCCTGAACGGTGATGTGAAAATGTCACTGTGCTCCGGTCTGAAGGGCACTATAGCAAAATTCCGGGTAGCACTGCATTGGCTATGGGTTGGCGTTACTCTTGACTCCATCAGGAGTGCGTCCAGCTCGTCTCCCCTTTTCATATTATAAGAAAAATCTAGTATAAAGAAATGTGTGTTTGAACTTCAGCATAGTAGTAAAAAAACATTGTTATCAAAAATAAGTCATAAAATATTATAGGAAATAAAGCATTATAATATCGTGCTTTTTGATGTTAAAGTAGTTTCTGTTACAATATCTGTACTGGCATGTGTAAACGTCACTGTAAAATTGTTAACCGTCACCGTAAATTTAAAAATGGCAAACTATTGCATTTTTACTATGCAATGTTTGTTTTTTGGCATAATTATAATCTGACGACTTGAAAATGTTTAATTGTAATCGAAGGCTACTTCGATCGTTCATTTTCATAGCAAGCCGACCTGACCATAGAGTTAAGAATGGTACAGAAAGTTACACTGTTTTATGGTGACATAAACATACGTTGTATACATATTTATGCCTAGTGGATTGTGTAGACAGTAATTTAATACAATTTTGACAATTGATGACAGTTCTGTTGCTTTTCAATTAAATATTGATTTTTAATACTTACCTACTCTCTGCCAGTGGTTTTTACTTCCGTTAAACTGGATCTCGTATTTTAAAATTTTTATAGTCATTTTATAAATAATAAGCAATAAAAGTAGTTACAAAAAACACAATCATGGACTCGACTTACGTATCTATTTGGACCTGAAAATTAAAAAACGTTGTCTTTTATTAAAATTGAGATCTGGTTTAACACAAGTAAAAATGGAAACCCTAGCTAGTATATACTTAGATATCTTACAAACAATACAGTCGAAAAATGTTGTATGCCACAGAATTCCTATTGGAATTTTCGTGAACTTGTTTTTTTCTATTGACATCTGAACTGTCATCATTTGCCTCTAGTTTAAGATAAATTAATTGGTATATAAATGTCGATACTAATATCAATATATTCTATTTTATAGGAACCATGCGTAAGTGAATTTAAGTTTTAAGCAACCAATGCGACTTTCGCTGTACTTTGCTTATTCTGTGGCGTTTTAAGACGAGCCATGGACGCTTAGAGATTTTCTCAATTTTTTTCGATTTTGAATGCTCATTTTTTATTGTAAATCGAACAATCATTGCAGGACAAATTTCTTACTCAAACAAGTGAAAATGAACGACTTAAAATTGAATTACTTTTTTTTATTTCAGACTAAAATTAAGGGTCTATAGCCTTTTGATAATCTCAAGGAACCTTATACAATTGATATACCAGTAATTTTAAAATTTTAAACATTGATAGGATGTTTTAAAATGTATTCATGATTATAATTAGTCACATTATTTATATGAATTAGATAATTTACTGGCACAAATTAGGGTACACTACAGACGTTGAAAAAATTGTAAAAAAAATGGTCCCAATGATTGTTAGATTTAATTTTTCAGATTATTCCAGCTTTATCCCGCATTCCTGGTTCTTTGAACTGGGCAGCATGATATTCCATTAATTCCAAAGCATGTTTTCTCCACACATAACTTGTTCAATCACTCGCTTTTCCGCAATTTTCATTTTTCCAATTTTCGTAGTTTTGTTTCAATGTTTTTATATTTTTGCATGTTCCCTATTACCTAACCGTTAAACATGAAAGGTTACGTCGAGAAGACATGTTATTGGAATGCATTTGTAAATAAGTATTTTTTGGAAATTTAAAGTTATTCAATTTGCACTGAATAGCAGTTTTTTGGTGAGTTTTAGAGATTGGAGAGACACGAATGGTTAGCACTATTTAGTTTTAAAAATCCTATTGCAATGCCTTTAAATAAGCATCAATTTTTAAAAAATTTTAAGTACTGAGTGACTTTAAGCTTAAGTGCTTCGATGTACGGTCGACAACAAAAGTGTTTTAACAAAATCCAGATAAATCATATTATGGTTAAAATTTAAAAAACGAAACAATAATGTAAATATTCTTCCTGCCCATCTGGTGTCATGACTTTCTTTGTCGACGGTACCTCATCAAGTTGGAAGTAAGGTTAGAAATGAGGATTCTCTTCATCATGATGGAATGGCCAACAGATTCAGGAAGCGCAAGGAGCTGGCGGCGGCCCAGCAGCCCAGCAACCAGATGACGCTGCAGGCTGGCCTGCGGACCCTGCACGAGGCTGGTCCGGAGCTCAAGAGAGCGATATCTGGTAACCTGGATGAGGTGGTCGCGGAGACTGTAGAGCCCATGCATAGGGTAAGCTTTGGATTCTATTTATTGGCTTAGAGATTATTCTTGAAGTGAAAGAATCGTTGTGTATTTTATTATATGATGTGTCTTTTTTATCGGAGTGGCATAGCACCCTAATTCTTGATAAAGAAGCAATAAGAATTAGATATGGCTGGCTTTTGGGCCAATAATCTTCAAAAATGACAATTGACTTGTGTCAAGTCTCATGCCACGGATAGCTTAAAGCGTCAATAGTGTTACCATTTATAAGTAAATAATTATATTATTCAAGAGATAAGTTAAGCAGTGTGTTTTAATGTAAGTGTTTAAAGAGTTTAACATTTATTTTATTTATAGCGAAACCACACTCTATTTGGAGCAGTTTGGACCAGCATTAAGAAAGGTCGCGGCAGCTTCTACGGGCCTCGGAAAATGCATAAATCTAAATCTGCTAATGGTAAGTACTCAATTAATATAATACTCTGTACGCGTGGACTTTCATGTTATGATCTTTGACCCTCTTTATAAGCCTTTTAAAAGTACCTAGCCTATCTATTTTCTCAGTTCAATTTCATAACAATCGGCTCTGTACTTTTGATGTGAAACGGTAACAGACAGACAGACGGACAGATTTATAATATTAGTAGGGATTTCTCTTTCCACACCTAGATGTATGACTGTCTATATAAGTTTTAGTATGCTGTTTTTTAGCATGAGAGAGGGTTTTCTAATAGTTTTATAACTCTATGGCATACGCTTTTGTTCTGTCATTTTACTATGGAACTAATTGACTTGGATAGATAAACTATCACTATTTACAATCCTTCTGTGGCATAATTCAAGTACTGATTTCAATAAAATTAGAATTTGTTTTCTTTTGGCAAAGCAAAGTAAAAATAATAAAAGTTTAAATAAGAAACCGCGGCGAAAAATTTATAAGAACTCAAAAATAACTTAATATGTTGTCTAATTAAAATTAAACTTGTCTGGAAGAGATCACTTCTAATGATAGGAGCGCCTTTTGTACTCTTTTTTTGCTGTTATAAAAAAAGTTAATTATTATTATTCAAATTTCAGGTGACAAAAGTATGACGCTAAGTTCGATGCTGCAGCGGGAACTTGGAATGGATGGAAAAATACCGGAAGAAGAGAAGTGAGTAGAAGTTCTTATTAATCTCTTTTTATAAAAAAAAATTAAATAAAAAAAGAAATATTTCTGACGAGCTGTTGCCCGAGACTCCGTACGCGTGGACTTGATTCGATATCGTTCATATAACTTTTGACCCCCCTTCCCTCTTATAACCCTTTTTTAGCCCCAGGCTATCTTTGTACCAGATTTCGTTCTAATAGGTTCAGTAGTTTTAGCGTGATGAAAAGACACGACAGTCAGACAAACAGAGTTACTTCCGCATTTATAATATTAGCATGGATTATAAGGATCCAGGCTACATATTATGATTATTTCTATTTTTACCCGACTACGGCAAAGCCAAAGGAGGGTTATGATTTTGACAGGCTATGTATGTATGTATGTATGTATGTATGTATGTATGTATGTTCATCTGTTCCCTCGTAACTTCTAAACCACTAATCAGAATTCGACAAATGACATATCATTAGAAGCGTCTTAATTGTCCGCTGGTTATAGGCTATATAGATTTTCACCAAATTCAATGTGGCGCCCTCTAGCGGACAAAATATACAGAGTAAAAAAATAAAGTTAAGCTAGATATGCCGTGTTTGGTATCATTTTAAAGCGCTTCACTTGTACATTTCGAATATATATATATATTACTAGCATTTGCTTGTGACTTTACCTGTATTCATGGGGTACTTTTATACTTTTTCAGCGTCGTTTTTTGTCGTAGTTGGGTTTTAGTTTTTTTACTTTATCTTGTTATACTGGAACATTGATTCACTCAGTGCCATCAATATTTTTATACCTTTCCAATGTATTACAAACAAGCCGTTAGTTTTTTAATTCTTATAAGAATAGAGTTTTTAATTCAAATAAAACTTGTGTGTTTGTCCATTACTTAATTTTGAGGTCTGAAACTTAAGTTAGTCGATAGTAGCAATATACCATCCGATAGAACCGCCTTCCTAACAAGATTTCCCATCGTAAGTTATTTATTTATTCTCAATTATATTTAAAAAGGTTATTCACCACTTACGTTAATTATAATTACATTAATAATAGACATTACATTTATACACCTCTCTCGCAAAACTACAAACATACAGACAATATGACCCGCCATTTATTTATAATAAAAAAATTAAACCCGTTTTCCGTTGTCACGACATAACATGAAAACTGCTTGACCGATTTGGTTGATTTTTTTGTTGTATTTGTTATTATTAGGAGAAGGTTCTTATGTAACAAAAGATTAGAATTTCACTTTTTTGATATTTCATGATTATAGGGCGATACGAAGTTCGCCGGGTCAGCTTATTTATAAAGGGGAATTTAACCAACTTCATAATAAAAGTATGTCCAAATAGCGCAAGTAAATACGACGAGAATCAGAGCGAGGGAGAAGAGGAGATCGCGATGCAGCCTCTCCTCCACGGGAAGGATTCTGAGAGGATCTTCAAAGTTATCGAGTAAGTTCCACACAGATAATAAAAAAGTGTTGTTGTTACAAAAAAAAACAAAGAAATTTCTCGAACAACCTATTGCAGACAGTAATAGGTATAGTACGCGTCATTTATGTTTAGCGCTGGACGAGAATAGCTGCGCATCGGTAGAATCGCGCTCGTAATTGACGTATTGGTGCGAGAAAGACAACACGACTGGGACAACCAATCAACGCTCGCGCACCCGACGATCACGCGCCGTCCCCTCGATACCTTATTTTTGACTTCTGCGCAGGTTTCGTTCAGCGCTAAAGATTCGTGACGCGTAATATATTTCGCGATTAAATATAGACATAATATAATGTTACCTATGTATTTTTAATTTGTATTTAATAAAGAAAAATAATAAAATCATTTATATAGACAGATAGTAATATAGTGTATGTATTTTTCTACTTTTAGCTTATAAATATAAATATATATAAATAATATGTAAAATATAGATGTTAGTTTGTCTTCGTGTCTTCAAAATCATGACACATTAAATCTGCATGTTTTTATTAAGCTAATGCTGGGTTCAAAAAAATAACACAATTTCTGATAGAATTTATAATTTCGTCTTGATTTTAATACTATTTATACTTGACTAGCAACTCGCCCTGGTTTGGAACAATATTAAATGATAACTTTATAATTTAATTCCAAATGAAAGTACCCTATGTTAATCCCGTAGCTTAAATAATATGTCAGTTTCGACTATGTAGTTCCAGGAACTGTGAAGCCTATTCAATACAAGCGGACAATCAAATAATTGCTTTTAGTATATTAGTATGGCTATAGATTTATTTTAATAAACTGACACTATAGAGCTGATTGAATACAGCGCCATCTATCGTATACAGCTAGAAATACTTCAAGAGATACACACCGCCATAACATAGAAAGAGTTGCTTATGTCTAAAAATCATTTTTATTTTTATTTAATGCGGATCGGTGTTGCTATCATAGTGGATTTATTGTAAATAACTATGATAGCAATTTTTTATTCAAATGTTTTTAATATAGAATCAAAGTACGTTAAATAAATAAGAGGATGTCAAATTTCTCAGTAATACAAAAAGTTAAGTATAAAATACTCCTGGCATTAGCTTAAACTTAAAAATCACTTGGTAATGTTTCCAGAAAAACGTCGAACAATTTAATGAAGAGTATGAGAGACAATAGTAAGTTAGTTTTAGTGTGTTTTGATTGTGTCAACTAGTTCTATCACTAACTTAGTGTATGAAAATGAAATCAACATTACATATACACTAGGATTTCTTTCATAGTGTAATTACTAGGTTTCATTGTATGGCATGTGGCATGACTTTTAAAAAGCATCGTTCAAACAAAATATCATAAAAAACATGAAATAGTATTTTTGTTTTAAAGTTTATAGTAATGTATTATTATGAAAAATTGACAAAATGTGTTGTAGGTAATATTTAGTGGTAGTAACATACTATAATTATTGGTTTCAATACAATTCAAATATTTAGATAGATGGCGTTTCCTTACAGACAAGCCATTGACAAGTACCTATGTATTTACCCTATAATCCTAAGGGGATATAGAAAAAAGAACTTACCACACTGTTATTCCTTACCCTACAAAATGCAAATAATAATTAGATGCATTAAATTATAGCTTATTGTGCACATGTATTTAATAAAATAGTATTTTAATTAGCTGTAGTAACTACCATAGTAGTTTTTGTACGTACCCTCTTTAATTCTAGTTTATAATGTTGAGTTTCATTTACACATTGCGAGAAGTTGAAAAGACAAACAAAATAACATAAATGCATTTTCACAATTATTCCCATTAGAACCCAAAAAATGCATAGCTATTTTATGATTTTAATAATAAAAAACAGTATTAAAATAGTCGTGCAAGATATTTGGCTTTGGACATCAGACTTCGTTCATTTTCAGTAGTTTTAATAGATACCCAGAGATGGCGCTATTACCATATTTTTAGTTGTAAACAAAAATGTAGATGCCTCTAGTGTGTTTTATAAAACATGTAAATTTAATATGTAAGAATTCTCATATAATTAAACCGCTTGTTTTTTTTTATTTTCTAACAGTATGTTGTAATGTTCAAACTTACAAAATGACGCATACAATTATCGTAATAGCATGCATTAGTTTGGTGCTAAATATTGACATAATATAATTATTAACAGCAGTTTCTGACTTTCTAAATATGTAATATCTTATATCACTAGATAATTTTTTATTTGTTTTACTAAATGGTAACTTAGTTCTAAAGGTTTGATTATAATCTGATTCTAATAGAGATGCTAGTAGCCAATTTTAACTAACAGTTTTGTTTGTAAAAAAACATTTTTATAATAAAAAATATCCCCAAAAACTATTATTTATTGGGTATTATCATTATATTATTTTCTCATGTAATTTTAACATGATTTGTGATTTTATTTTTTTGATGAACATTAATTTTTTTTTATTTTTAGTTTTTTATAATTTTTGTAGGTCGTGACAAGATGCCGCCGAATTCGATCAATGTTCCTTATTGTGTGGAGAGACCGGCAGAAAATCTCATAGCTCGGGTAAGATTTTTTATTATTACAAGCTTTTTTATTTTATTTATTTTTTATTTCTTTGTTACAATATAGATATTACAATACTAAACAATCTTAAACTATTGGAAATTTTGTAACTGGCGGCCTTATCACTTAAAAGTGATTTCTACCAGGCAATCAAACACATGAAAAATCAAATAACAAATATATTCTTAGATCTTATATTTACTATTTTTCCACATCTTTATTTGTTTATAAACAACTTTTAACCGATTTAAAAAAAACATACCTATTTTAATTGTATTGAAAATATTGCATTTTATAAGAAATTAATTGATGAATTTGATATTTCGATAAAAAAATCGAATTGAGAAACCCCTAGTTTTGGTAGTTAGTATAGTCGGTAAACGTAGTCGGTAAGTGTAGTCGGTAAGCGTAGTCGGTAAGCGTAGTCGGTAAATGTAGTCGGTAAACTTAGTCGGTAAGCGTAGTCGGTAAGTACAGTCGGTAAGCTAGTCGGTGTGCTACTGCTAGGTGCTGACGGAGGAGGGGCTGGGCGCGTACTGTGACGCGCAGTTCGTGGCGAGCACGGCGCGCGAGATGCAGGACGCGCTCGACCTCACGCAGCACGAGATGGACACGTGAGACTCTCTTGCTTCTTCCTTCCTGTTACTTCTTCCTTATCCCCCGGTTTTACCTTCACCCCACCCTTCCTTCTCGATTATCTGCAACTTTTATTTCTCTTTTCCCGTTGTCCTTACCATTTTCTTTGTGCTCATCACCCGTGTTTTCACTCATTTTCTTCGTCTACTTTTCTCGCGAGCTCTTCCGTTTTTTCTGTATTTATCTTTCTCTCTCTCTCTCTCTCATCTTTTTCTCACATCTTTCATCTCATCTTCCTTTCCACCAACCACCTGTTTTACACTGCTGCTTCCAAGTTCCTCTTTTTAGGTTGCAGACAGTGTGATTCAATATAGAAATACGTACGTTAAACTTCAAATTAACTTAAAATAAAACCTATTTAGTAATTGTCAATCAAAACCAATGAGATATGTTCAACATTTGGCCCATTTTTATTTTTATAATTAATAATAATTATAATAATAATTGTGGGTGTTTATTATAAGTTTTAATTCAATGTTGCCTGCATCTGTATCGTTCATAATATTTTTTTCTACTATATCCATATTAAATAATGTCTTTATCATATTAATTCATAATAATGCGTTATCGAGTAGATGTTAACACATTAATACTGTTTCAGCGCCGCTAACCAAATTATATTAGAAGAGCGCCGAATGATGCGAACCCAGGGTGATACTTTCAGCAATGTGGTCAGTATTTACTGATAATATCACTATTCTTATCTTTTTTCAGATGTTAGATAACAAATTAGTTTGTCTGTGATGTTCTATGAGCCACAATTACGTCTTATGTATTTTATAAAATAGGTAAATAAAAATGACGGTTTTAATTTATAGAATTGAAATATGAAAAAAAACTGAAGTTATTGTGGAAAAATTACATAGCCAGCATTATGTGAAGATTTTTATTGATATTGTTTAGTCACAACCGTTATTTCAGTGCAGTCGGTAAATAGCTATGCTAGTTATCGGGACAAACATACTACTTTAAATAATTATGATAATAATATATTTGTTTCGGACCATTTTAATTGGATCAATCGTTTTCTATATTCATACACACTTACTTCTTACAGAATGCTATTATAACTATAGTTATATATGTAATGTTTTTAATCAAGGAGCATCTCCCGCCTCGTCAGTACCACCCGTTCCACCAGCCGGCCTCCCAGCACCGAGTCAAATAAATCGTTTTTCCATACTTTTGGAGTTATTTACCCGCGTCGGTGGACCCCGCGCGGCTGGCTGCGGCCCTTTGCTTGAGCTTAGCTTCCAGCTCCGAAGCGAACCGGAGTTTGTACATAGTGTTATTGTTTGTAGAATTATTGATTGGAATTTTCTAGAATTATTGTCTATTGTGACGTATCGGCTATATGAAAACTGTTACGTTTAAACGAAAGTGAAAGAGCCTAATGTTTGTCGCCTCTGACATTTTTGAGGTTTATCGAAATATGGTTTTTATTTACTTTTTTTTGAATTTTAAGATTGAAAAAGCTTTTTTTAAGAAAAATATGAATCTTGTATTATATATATTTGCGATTTTAAGACGTTTATGACGCCAATGTGTAAATAAAAATTTGCTTATTAGTATATGATTAAAAATTATTCTATTATAATCGTTGAAATTTAATAACTTATATTTAATAATATTATGTACGTATTCAGCTGACATATATATTTTTAACGATGTATTTTTATATATATTAACTCTTTAAATATTTTATTAATCAAAAGTTGTTGCTAATATTTATTGCTACAAAAAATAATTGTATTTTTCATTAGAAGCTAATTAATTATATTTTTCATATAACTATAACATAATAAAAGCATATTATATATATATTCGATCGAATTAAGAAATATCCTGGTCATTTTTCTCCTACTCTTTTTTGAAGTCGGTTAAAATATATAAAAATTTCTGAGTGCTTTATATTTATCCCAAATCGTGCCGTCCCGAAACACATTGTAATTCTATGCATTACAATTTTATATTTATTAACGCTTGATGCTTTGTAGGTTTAATTAGTAAAACTATAGTCCCTTGTTGAACGATGATAGTGGAAAGTCCTTGTATAGAATCTCTGTAAGACGAATTTTAAAACGTTTTTTTTTACTACAGGTAAAATTGTTTAAATAAATATCTACTTAGGCTAATCTGTAGGAACCTTACAGTTTTTGTCATGAAGAAAATTGTAATGTTTTTTCTCTCTTTTCTAGTTAAAATGCTTACAAAATGTAGCTTCATTGTTTAAGGAATTTTGAAATGATGTTAGATTTAAATTCTAACTTCATCTTCTTTATTATTAGTTAAGATTTTCATTTTTTGTATTAAATATATAGCTATATTATATAAAGCTATCTTGAAAATACAGAAATCTGTTTTATATGTTAGCGGGTAACTGAGGAGGGAAAGAGTTTTTTTTTGGATTTGTGAAAAAAGGGAATAAAGGATGGGATTTTTATGAATAATTTTAGAGTTTGTTAATCTTTTGAATTTTACGAGTAGTTAAAATTCAACCCGTGGAGGTTTTAGGGTTAAAAATTCTAGATGACCCTTGAATGTTCTAGAAATTTTTACTTAACGAGGTTCAACATGGAATTTCTAATGTATATTTTATTTATAACGTTAAAATGGCGGAGTGCCTTAACTTATTGTGAACATATACTTGTGTATGATACATTTGTAAGTGCCAAATTTTATATGTAACCTTTAAACATGTATAGCCCTTTTTGTAGACATATTTATCATAGGGCGTTTCCTAAACTATACTAGTCTTTGTTAAGTGTTGTATTTTTATCAAATCGTGTATTTTGTATGACTATTGTATAATGCTGTTATTGAATAAAAGATTATACTATTAAATTGTTTTATTTATAAAGAAGAATTTGGATGAAATTTCATTATTCTTAAAGTTTGAAGAACGGTTATTAAACTAGTCTTAAAGTAGTGGCCGTTTTTAATTAACGTCTTAGTATTTTTAATAAGATGGCGCTCCTATAAAATATATAGCTAATTTTGAACGAACACTGGTCATTTTGGAAATTAACTTCTGCTACCGCGACTTCTGTCCTTCTTTTCATACTCGATGACTTCATCCCGCTTGGTGCTATCCTTAGCTATAATATTACTAATTTCGTCATCATCGTCCCAGAGGATAGCAAAATTTCTTCGTACAACAGAAAATGTTTCAGCCAAATCCTCGGTGCGATTGTAGTTAACCAAATCTTCTCGCTTGTTCTCGAAACTCTTGGATTTATCAGCTAAAGGATAGTCCATGTCGGATATCACCAGGGGATAGATATGGCTCGCAGTAGCAGACTCGTCAGCGTCCTCAGAAACTGCTTCGATCTCCTCATTTTTCTCAGCGCTGCTGTACATCTCAACGATATCTTCTTGCAGACGCTTTATTAAATTTTCAAGATCAAATATTTTCCTATCAATATCATTAGACGCTTCGTACGGTGACTCCGAAATTATCGGCGTTTTGATCGTCAGTTTTCTAGTGTTTATGAACTCAGTTTCCGTCTCCTTGTTCAACACGTCCCTGAATTTGTCGATGTGCGTCTCGGTCTTGGAGGTGCGCGCCGTCTCTCTAAAGAACCTGTCCATTTTACTCGTAGTATCGTTTATATTTCTCTTTGCAGGCGGCGAGTCTCTCTTTTTTCTTTTGTACTTCACAGGGGTCAGGAACGGGAGGAGGAGGCGGAGGAGGTGGCGGTGGCTGCTTCCGGCACGGGTGGATGGGGTCAGGATGGGCCGCTGACATATCCGCGATGGCGTCACATCGGGCGGTGCCGGTGGGCTGTCGCTCTACCACGCAGACTACGGGTTGTTCTGGCGGCGCTGTGTAGGGTGGTGGGTTTTTTATCTTCTCGATGCAGATGGCGAGGCAGTTGGGGGGCGGTTCAGGCTCCGGCACAGGCTTTGGCGGACATATTTTAATACCTGCTGCTTGTTTCTGTCTGATGCGCTGGAGTTTGCATGGATCTGGCGGCTCCGGTTCGGGGACTGGGTCTATATTACATTTTTTTACGTACATATTAGCCCATTACGGATTCATTTTGGATTTTTCTGTCTGATGTATGCCAGAGCAGCCGACTGCACGGCTGTGTCAAATTCTAGACATACGTCTTAATTTTTTTTTGTTTTTATTTTCATTGTTTGTGTGATAACACTATGAAGTTTCTATAGGTAAACAATCACTGAACAAAAAAAATTATCGACGAATTAAGTGCACTCGATAACGGCTCTAACTGATTTATTATTTTTATTTGAATATTTTTTAAATAATTACATAAAAAACCGTTATAGTTTTGCACGATATTTAATTCACTTAAAATAATTTCATTTGGTCTCATTTTTGTTATTTAGATCTTCAGTATCATCATCATCGTCGTCGTCGTCTTCGTCTTTTTTTTCAGGCTCATTCAGTTTTGCAGCCGGTATGCTACTAACAGAACTTTTCCTGCCGTATCGAAATATAGAACAAATTTTATTAGCGACGCTCTTGACCATACCACTATGTACCGGTGTTAATGCTTCAGTGGAATATTGCTTAGGTGGCGTTGGAGGAGGAATGTGAGCTATTTGAGGCGGTGTCGGAGGCCTGGTTGGAACGTCATATGGGGAGCTCCTATCTGGCTTAGGAAACGTAACAACATCCATCAAGTTCTCAAAAGTAAACTGCCCTCCAATCGACGAAATGGAAGTCTTCACCGTACTGCAAATTTTATCTATCATCGCAGTGGCCTGCGGGAGTATTTCTGTGCTCGTCCCGACGCTCTCCACAACATTATCAGTCACCTCAGGTTTATTTTTATCTGTACTTTCAAAAAGACATTTGGTTGCAGAGCAATTCTTTCTGGGTCTCTTACCAGATCGTTTGCAGCAAGATTCCTTCGACTCACTATCTTGTGCGTGCGTTTCATCGTTGGATAGTCCTAGATGCCTGCAGCTGTTTGTAGCAGCCAAACCGACCACTTCTCTAGTCTTGTTATAGACCTTGCAAAGAAAACTTCCCACGTTACCCGTCATGGTCTTCAAAGCTTCGTTACTCGCTTCCAACTTTTCTTGAACGTGGCTTTTTTTCAAGGGACAATCCTTAGCCCCTCTCTCCTTGAGTCTGTTTAAAGGATAAAATATTGGCTTATCCTTAGGGTCCTTAGACGGTATGACACCGATCACAGTTTCACAATGACTTTGGTCTTTTTTAACACTTTTTATCGTTTCTCGAACACACTTGGTTATGCACTTTTTTAATTCGCATTCATTCGTTTTTTTAACTATCTTGTCGCATGGGTTGGGTTTCCTCTCACATTCGGTCAATGGAGGAGGGCACTTGGGTCGGTCGATACACCGTGGTTCGTTGTTGCAACAACAGCAAGTATCGTCTCCCTGAGGCTCGTCAGGGCAATCCGCACTTACTGAACAACTCGGCAGCGAGTCGTTTATCGGTCTACTTTTACTTCTATCATTCTTATCACAAGGACTCATAGCTTTCAATTCCTCACCAGGATGAATTATTTTGCATAATTGTTCATTGCCATCAGATTCGTCCGTAGCATCTATAAATTTTTCTTTAGCTTCGACATATCGAGAATATTCACTTGAAAACTTTTTCAAATAAGGTTGAAGAATTTGTTGGCAATAACTATATCTCTCTGAAAGTACTATTCTAAGATTTTCACAAGAGCTGTTTTCTTTATTACCATCGGCGTCTGATTCATTAATTTCACATCCTTTTATAACAGTCCTTTCACGTTTCAGCGAAGGCTTTGAATCGCTAGTTTTAATTTCACTGGTTTGTGTGGTTTTATCGAAAAATGAAGGGGACAATAAACATTCCTCTAAATCTTCGAAGGAAATGTTCAGTGGGTTCATACTACGCAAGCATTTAGGTAACGTTACGCATCTTTTTAGTTTTAATTATTTCGTATTACATTTTATATTTAAGGCTAGAATTTTGTATGACAAGAGCCATGTTTACGATGTCATTGAGAAGCCACGATGTCATTATAATGTTTTTAGTTGATCAAAAAGGATTTGTCCAAGAAGTGTCAAAATACGGTTTTAGAGAAAGTTCAAGGAGGATATAAAGAAAAAACTGAATTATATAAACTCATATGCATTTATTTCGTACTGGTGCGTTTGCCTTACAAATATACTTAGTACAAATTAAACAAAACTATTAATTTTAACTATTATAATTACGTGATCACTAAACCGATATGCTTGAGAAAGCAACATCAAGAGTACATATAATAAATAGGAAACAATAATATGTTATAGACGAGTAAATTTATAATTAAATCTTTCTTGTGCAATTGTAGATTTCATTTAAATATAAAATCGTAGTGAATCGCAAAAATAAAATCAGTCTATTACATGATTGGATTTTCGAAATATATGTAAAAAGATGGTTTTAAATGAAACATGTTTTGAGACAACAAATACAAAATGTTATGTATTTGTTATATTTTTAATTGCCCAAGAAAGTTATTCACAATATCTCTTTGGCGATAAATTATTGCTTTATTAATATACTGTTCTAAAATACATTTGTTTTGCAAAAAGACGTCAGAAGTTGTCTTTGGTGTAACTCTACACTGTATGCTTTAGTTTTGAGAACCAACATATACTTTTAACCATTATATATACACCACGGTTTTTAACAGAATAATTATCACCATAAATTTATTATTATTTACAAAATATAATAATAAATGAAAATGGACGGAAAACATTTAAAACAATATTAAATAAATACGTCGCATAAACGAATGGAATAACTAGAAACTAATTTATTATAAAAATTAAAAAATATATATATTATTATAATAATAATAAAGGAAACGTATAATCTCATTGTAATTTCAAGAAACTCCTCTTACCTGACTCATATATTAATTTGTTCAGCTTACATACTTAGTATATAACAATATAAAAATAAGTTAACTTATATAAGCAGTTACAGCGTTACAATTACTTGTGCTGGGACAGCGTCGACCGAAACATTTACTGAGGTAAGTGAAAAATGAAATTAAATGTAACTTACATTCATTATCATTTATTTACATTTAGATTGATACTTTGGCTCTCTCACAGTTTAACTAAAAATAATGAGTATAAATGTTAAATCTAGATCGAGAAAGCGAGCTACTGACCTCAATAAAACGAATACACGATGGAATTAAAATCGATTGTACATAATTTGTATAAAGGAATGAAGGGGAATTTAACTAAATCTCACATTAACGTTAGAGTGTCCATATCACTTATTTTCGTTGTGGTTCGCCGCTAGCTACTGCTCGCACGGCGTCCGATGATATCTGAAACAAAAAGCCTTATTTTTATATGTGCTTTGTACCCAATAGTTTTTCGGAAATTTAATAATAATGTAGGACGTTTATTTTTGACCCAGCGCTATCTAGACAAGCAAAGAAGAGGTTGTGTTATGGCAACTAGATAACGGATAATTTTTAATTATGTTTATTTAGTATATATACATAATATGTGGCAGATATGGGTTTTTTTTTTCAGTGTGGCGATCTAACCCACGACCCTTTAAAAAAATTTAGTTATGTTGTCGTTATATTGGACTGTAGAGATTGTTAGTATATAATTACTAGCTGACCCGTGCCCACTTCGTTGGACACAATTTTAATTATCCTTTTCCGTTTTTTATATAGCCTCTCGCTCTCTCCTCTAGCTCTCAGAAATAATGTGGCTTCCTATTGGTGAAATATTTTTAAAATCGGTTATTTTTAATATTATTAGTATAAATTGTGTTTATAATGTAACGAATATTTTTTATAATGTAAACAGACATACCTACAATTTTTTTTCATCGATTTAAGTACAAAAAAATATAGACAGAAAAATAATAATGCTATAGAAATCTTATTATCATTACCCATGTTATACAAACTATCAATACTAATTCCAATTTAAAATTCCGAAAGCTACAAAGGGCGCCATCAAAGCAAAAAAACAATTCTTTAGCACATTTGTCGATCCATCCTTTATACCTCCCAGAGGAGTTCAACAAAGGGCCGGCCCTCCGGGGAGTTCAGTAACTTATAGCGTTAGATTTAAGTGATTCTACTATCACTTTTAAAGTTTTCAAGTAAGGGGTCGAATTAAGCTAGTGTGGATTTTTGTCAAATCAGTTAGTTAGTAATGTTGTGCGTTCTGGGAGTTGGAGTGAGGAATTGTCTTGTTACGAAATAATGAGGGATATAATTGGGTACATTATTTGTCTATATTCATTTACTTATATATTCAAATATATATATATTTAAATGTTCACGTAGTGTTGTTATATATGAGTAACTAGCTGTTGCTCGCGACTTCGTCCCCGCCGGATCTATTTCTATTATTATGTTATAGTGAGTCAATCTTAGAAGATAGACATATACTGTCGCGGATTTTTTTTTTAGATCATTTAAAGAGGAATAATTCTTTCTTACATATTATTTTTGTATCTTGAACCGTTTTCGCAGCGCACGCAAAGGAAGCCCTCAAAGATAAATAATTTTCCCCGTTTTTTCCATATTTTCCATTATATCTTCGCTCCTATTAGTCGCAGCGTGATGTTATGTAGCCTAAAGCCTTCCTCGATAAATGGTCAATTCAATAAAAAAATAATTTTTAAATTCGAACCAGTAGATCTTGAGATTAGCGCGTTCAAACAAACAAACAAACAAACAAACAAACAAACAAACTCTTCAGCTTTATATATTAGTATAGATTGATTAAATATTTTTGGATTTTTGAAATGAAGAGTAGGTATGTGTAATAGTAAAAGATGTACACAGATGAAGTCGGGGCTATAACGAGGTTATTTATAATAATTTTATAAATAACTACTAATATTATAACGCGAAATTGACTTAGCTTAAGTTTAGCATTGGTTTCATCAGACCCTAGTTTAATGCTAGCATAATTTTATACCAATATTGTCATGGAAACTAAAGCTACGTAGGTAAAACCGCGAGGCGCGCCTAGTTTTGCATATAAATTTCAACCTTTAGTTATAGCCATCGTTCTTGACGTGGAATTTGCCACATTCAGCTCTATACTGTTAGAAATATTTATAGCCAATCGATTCGCGAGGGAGTGACGAATACCCGCGGAAGGTGTGCAAAAATAACAATTAACCGATAAATTTTCAACGTTAACGATCAGGAAAACCACCGGCGCCAACATATCTCCCTGAGGCACACCTCGATACCTGTCCGCTCCCGGCCGGTGATAAAACGCTCAGATTTATTTGAACCACACCGCCATTTGTATCAGTCGTTAAATGGTACAACATTTAGCCTCGCAACTTGGTTAACCCTAGTTAATGATACGATTTAGATCCTTATGAAGCTTAAAGCGACGGTGTAAGAAGCTTTAGTCGAAACTATATAATGGTTGAACTATTTTTTTGTTCTTCACTGAAATTCTTAATATTAATTTTATAGGATGACAACTGACTTTCTTCAAAATAGTACAACTATTTGAGATGCCGTTACAAAATTCATTTTAAAATACATATTTGACTGACTATATGAAAGGAACAATTCAACTTTGATAATGAACTATTTGTTATTTCTGAAGGAGATTTTCTTGGACATAATTTACGTAAAAAATAAAAAGGGGGCCCTTAAGAATGCAGTTAAACAATGTATTCCATATTTTGGTTCTGATCGGCTCGATGGGATCTTCCAACGACCTAAGTTACCTTTAGTGACTGCTACTAGTGCACCTAGTTCTGAATTTCCCTTATGATATTTATTCGAGACTATTACTAGAGACTAAGGAAATTCAAAAGTATCTTTATTCAATTATGCCACATTTAGTAACACTTTTGAATCGTCATGGTATTACAATACATTTACCACCAGCTGGGACGGCAGTTTCTACAGAGAAGAACCGGCAAGAAACTCTGATAGTCGCTCTTTTTAAAATAAAAACATACAATTGTAAACATAAATAACGACTATTGTTATATTTATACATGAAAAATGTCATCCTACGAGCGTTGAGAAATATCATTCCAAGGGTTTTTATCTATACATATAATAAAAACGTAACGAGTCCCTGTCTGTACATGGAAGATATATGAGAAAAAATATTAAAGGATTTATTAACGCAATAGAACCTAAAACAACGATTTTTGGAATTTTTGTCTGTTTGTCTGCTTATCATAATCGGGTTTTCAATTATATATTGTGGTAACCTTAACTTAACATTCAGTCTTTAATTCATGTCAATCGGTTGATAAATAAAAAAGTTATGGCAATTTAAAGAATTACGTTGAACTTGCTGAACGTTTGTTGGCGCGGGTTAGGTATTTTCAAAAATGCTGCCCAAAGTCACTTATCTACGCGGGCGAGGTCGCTGGCACAGCTAGTCTTCAATATATTCATTTAATGTACGCCTTTTTAATTAGACATTCTTAATGAAGCTTCTAAACTTGTAATAAGTTAGATCATTCACTTGAGGAAGCTTATTATAGAATAGTATACTTTGCACCATGAAAGAGTTTTTTGATTTACTAAGTCGGAAACTAGTTCACAGTAGCGTTTCTCTAAATGGTCCCAACCCTCAAATTTATATGTAACTGGGGGTAGGTCTCTTTCGCAGGAGACCGACTGGGTGGGTACCCCCACAGTGCCAGACATTCTACCGCCTGAGCAGTGATGTGAAAATGTCACTGTGCTCCAGCGTAGCCAGCAGGATTACTCGGGTAATGAGTTTTAACATCTAATGACTTATAGTGGGGGCGTCCATGTAGTGCACCCCTGCCCGGAGCAAAGTTCTGGGTAGCACTGCATTGGTTATGGGCTGGCGCTCCTCTTAGCATCAGGAGTGCGAACAGCTCGTCTCACCCCTTAATAGAATAAAAAAAATGTAATTTACCACTTAGACAGCAGTCCCGTGGCTGAGTGTGAGTATGGTCCTCCGTACGGCGAGTACTGCGAGTACGGGGCTGCGTACGCGTACTCGCTGGCTAACGTCGCTGAGCCTGGAACGAAATATATAGACATTACTTTTTGCATCTCTGTATATAAACACTTATAGTCCGAAAGAAATGATAATCTTCTTATAAATAAAAATGAATCGCAAAATGTGTTGGTAAGCGCATAACTCGATAACAGCTGAACCGATTTACATAATTATTTTTTAGAATAATTCTGGATGTACGAGGATGGTTTTTAAGCAAAAAAAAAAATTGTAGGCGTAGGGTATAAAGCGTAAGCTAGTATGTAATAACTTCTTTAACAGATACTAAAGAAAACCTAAATTCTATATCTACTAAGGAACATATTAGTTCATACCGTTCTATATCTTGTTTCTTCGTGTGTGTTAGTGTGTATGTGATATATAAGAATTGCTTTTATATAAATGATACTTATTATTCTCTATTCTAATATATTTATCTGTGTTATATTGCAAAAGCAATCCTAAACGCCAATTGTCTTCCCATACAAAATCATAGAACAATTTTTCCCAATCGATCTTAACTTTTGAACGCTTAAAATTCGGATGCAAAATAACTAAATAAACAAAAGTTAAACGACGACCCGTACCACTCAGACAACCATCCAAAACCATCTAATCTCCGCAAACGAAAACGCCGAGTCATTTGCAATTCACAAAAACAATGAAAGAATTAAGAACGACAACAGGAATCAGAAAAAAGTGACTTCAGACGAGAGCACTACTCAAGCACTCAAAGGAAATCCAATTTTCTTCCCCCCACACTTTGATATGGGAATGAAACTGAGAGCTATGAGACTATAGAGCTTAAACGCTCGTGATAAGGTTCAGATTTGGATGAAGGGATAGATGTGATGCCTTTGGTCTTTAATCTACCGCAATCTGCTTACAGGGTGGGGGTGTTTAATAGCTCGTTCGGGGCTATGCAAATAATTTTCAAGGGGAAATCATACGGCTTTGTCTGCGCAAGTAACGAACCGGTACATTTCGGAACTTGAAAGCGTTATAAATATTATATTTTGGGCGTGGTTCCAGGATTAATTGGTTGATGAGATTGCTCTTTGTAATGGGATGTGTCGGTATGTGGTTTATGGTGGATGGGCGAGTAATAAAATAAAGGGGATGATAGCTCTATATGAGAGATAAAGGTGAGCGAAATGTAAACTTATTCTCATATCAAAGACAAGGCGTTTTTGTTCTAGTTGTATTTAAATTAAATTGCAAGTATTTAGAAACTATACAGTTGTATAATTAAATAAAGTAAGATAGCCTCTCTAATATGAGTTTCTAAAAACTACAAAAATCTAAATATTTTTTAACTATAAAGGAATTCTATCATAATTTAAATTGATTATCGTAGACCATCGACAAAAACTTTTTTAAATAAAACCTTATTAGTAATTATTGATTTCATTTTAAGCAGACAATCTTCCTTCCCATCATATTTATTGGTTGTCCCGGTAAAAGGTTGCCTAGTTTGTTGTCGTATTGCCAAGTGCGTCCTCTCGAGTTCATGAAGGGTGCGTGATGGAACATTGGTGGGTTGTAATCGGTATGGCACCGTGCTTGTCCCACATAACCGCCTCTTTTTCTCTCAAAGAGGACACGGTATTTCTGACTATGAAAAAAAAAGAAAAAGAAGTTGGTTGTCATGTTACTTACCATCATAGTGCGCGTATGGAGGGTAGGGCGGTGCTGGGGGTTGTAGTACAACCAGTGCGGCCGCGTCGGGGCTGCCCGCAGCAGAAGGCGGCTCGCCAGGCCCCGCCGTCGACCCTGTAGAGTCGTTGGTTGCCGCTGTAAATAATAAATATAATAAATAAATATTTTCAGGACATTTATACACAGCGCCATCTAGTTCCAAGCTAAGCCGAAGCTTGTGTTATGGCAACTAGATAACGGAATAAATTACATATACATACTTTTCTTTTGTAAATACATACATACAATACATAGCAACACCCAGACCCCAGAAAAATACAAATGTAAATTACAAATATATTTTATACCTAGGTTGCTTACTTAAAATTATTAAACATTATTAATTAAATAAATTTTAAACATTCTTTATAATATAGATGAAGATGTCAATTACAATTAAAATGGTCAAGTGTAAGTCGGAATGTTTGCACTATATTTTATTACATTTAAAGCGCGAAAACTAGTAAAATAATCATCTTTGCATGACACCCCCTTCATTAAATATGTTTTTTAACCTGCGTTTAAGTAAATATTAAAGCGGCTATAGAAATACGTAAAATGTGTAAACTTTAACCATTTAATAGTCACGGTTCATGAGATACAGCTTGATGAAGAACGTACTGACGGAAA
>JADANM010005856.1:1222082-1234749 GCA_026213755.1 Eurema hecabe | reverse complement strand
CCTAAAATATTACACTGAACCTAACAAAACAAATGCAGTGCAATTTCATAGACTATATAGAGTTCTATTTCTACCGCATATAGATCAGGAAACATTGACCGATTTATTGCTAGGAGTTCAGAAAAACAGCGAGTTTCAAACTATTAATCTTGTAACGATTGAATTATGCTTCGATAATTTATTTTTTATTAAAGAAATTACGTATTGACGTTGTTTGTGGGGGATTCCACATCATTCCACTGGTCGCATTGCTTATAAGTTTAAAATAATATATTTTTAATAAGATATACTTATATTTTTTCGCTATAACAAGAAAATTATTACATAAAAAGACTTTTACATATACTATGACCACCCATTACCCTCCTTACTCCCCTTTCTTTCGGTTAAAATGTGATATAATATGTCCTTTATCAGGTTCTATCTGTGTACCAAATTTCATTACAATCGTATCAGTAGTTTTGGCGTGAAAGCGAGACAGTTATACTTTCGCATTTATAATATTAGTATGGATAATAATATTAGCTCATAGAAAAACAGAAAACACAGACAAAATTCGTTAAAAAGTATGAGAAATAACGACCTACCAATCATAATAACAAAAGTTGTGACATTTAAATGTCAGATGCAATATTATTTGCCTTTAAAAAAAAGAATCGCGCGGGAACACTGTTTCTAGACGGTTATGTGGTTTGCTTTTAAAATTGTGTTATGAAACATATTATATTACTAATTATATAAGCCACGATATCTCGGTCAAATTTGACTTCATCCAAATAATGATGTATTACATTTTGATGCAAAATTTTATGTTCTAAAACTTTTATTAAAGGTATTTTTTTCTAGTACCTACTGTTTCCTTTAAATGTTAAACAAAAGTTTGTTTTTTATCACAAGTTCTCGTGGATGACTTTAAAAAAGACTCACTATTCGTTTGGAGATCTTTCATAATACATTGTTATAAAAAATTCAAGTCTATTTTTGAAATTCGTATTTAAAGCTTTATTTTCTTGGGACTTTTAGTTTATCAGCGTAGTATTTTTATATAATTAAAAAAAATAATACTTGCAAAGCAAAAGCCCTCAAAGATACTTAAAAAGAAACTTATGCAGATTATAATCCATACTAATATTATAAATGCGAAAAAAACTCTGTCTGACTGTCTGTCTTTCTTTCGATCACACTAAAACGACTGAACCGATTCGAACGAAATTTGGTACAAAGGTATTCTAGAGCCTAAGATAAAACATATATGAAAGTCCACGCGGACGGAGTCGCGGGCAACAGCTAGTACTGTATAAAACCGTTCTCGATAGGTAATTGGACTATTCGAAACAGAAAAAAAATCCTTTCAAGTCAGTAGTTTCTGGGATGAGCGTTAAAACAAACAAACGAATTCTTTAGCTTTATTTATAATAATACATTAGTCTTGACTCTTGATAGTACAGTAAAGCAATAGATAAATTCCCATGGCATGTAATCGAACCTTGGGAGTGTGGTTGACGCTATCAAATGTTTATTCCACTTGTTATCCACGTGAGAATATATCGGTTAAAGATTAGATGGGAATTAGTTAACATTTTGTAGTTATAATTAAATGTTATAATTACTCTTTACAATATATAAAGGCCCTAAAGTTTTATTGAAAGATAAATACCTTTCTTTTTTATTTTTAAAATAGATAAAATTCATTTAATTTTTTTTAATGCAATGCCGAAAATTCGTATGTTTCAGATATTTATAATTCAATTATTTATTTAGTTATTAATGTAATTTGAAATAATGTGATTTTGTTAAGATGTAAAAAGATAAATTATTAATTTATTGTAGGAGATATCGAGTCATTAAGCCAATACATCCTCCTTCGTCCTCAAATACCACCGAATATAAGTATAGTACTTGAAATAGACACTTAAGTTGGTGTTAAGTAAAACAAGTAAAAGCTTAGCTCGTCAAGTTACGTATCGAGTTGCGGGATGTGGTCGATATGTAGGACGATTTCCGGTCTAGAACCTTATTAATGACATTATTGTCTTAATACTTAATTTTTTTTTCTTTATGGAAAAATTAGGGGTTTGGTTAAAATTTAACACGGTGTTAACTACAGTAGTTATGGTATAGTTAGTACTAATTAGTAAGCTTCGCTCACATTGAATAAATTTCGGAAATAAAATATAGCTATCCTCTGATAGCTAGCAAGAGACTCTTCTCTTGCCGGTTCTTCTCTGTAGAAAATGCCTTCCGAACCGGTGGTAAATGTTTTGTAATACCGTGACGATTCTAGTTGAATAAAGATGCGTTTGACTTTTAAAAAGTAGCTTATGTTCACTCTGATACCTACAAGAATGTGTACGAAATTTTTACTATGGTCGGTCCAGTAGCTTTTGCGAGAAATTGTTACTAACATCGATACTTTCTCATTTATAATTTTATGTGAAGTATCAATAGTTAGAAAACTCTTGATTATAAAATGATCGGTGCCAAATTTCGTTCCTATCGATTCAGTAGTTTTAGCGTGATGGAAAGACAGACAGACAAACTGAGTTACTTTCGCATATATAATTTTAAAGTATGGAATAGTATGGATATCTACACTGTAGAATAATTAAATAAAATGAACTAATTACTTTAGGTTTTTAAGCCATCTTATTCTTTCATTATCGGCCAAGTAAAACAAGCGCTGATAAGGAAGTGCCCAGCCCGGCATTGAAGAGGTGACCTCGCTTGAATGTCAACAATTCGACCGCAACTCGAGGCAGGAACAGTTATGCTGTGCTATACCTGACTGGTAAGGCATTTGAGCCGTTCAAGCTAAGCTATAGTATGCTTTAAAGTTCTAGTATGCTTTTGTACGAACTTGAATCATTTAACTATATTATACTGGTGTATAGATAAATGTTGTGATAAGAGGACGAAATTAATTGTATTAGGATATATAAAAAAAAATATAAAGAATAAGAAAAGTTGCCAGTCAATTATGGTAACAATAGTTTGATTTGTTTGTTGCCTGTAAGTTAACTTTTTGTAGTGATAAGGTTCCAGTTCAAAGAATGTTCCCTTGAACTAATCAAATAGTATTCTATTCTTTTATTTAATTGCAAAGAAGTACAGCTATAGTAGTAGTATGCTTCTAAAGTTAGCGTAAAAAATACCATACAATATGTGTATGTATTTTATATATTATTATAGTATGGTTTTGTAATTATTGAACAACTTCAACGTCTCGAACAACTGACTGGCCGTGGGCCCCATGTGTTCTATGTCGAGAAGTATATATGCTAAATATCGAATAATAGACTACAGGCACATGTTGAAAACATTATGGGTCATTTGAAACACCAGGTGAATTCTCACCTGCACTCAGTTGGACAGCTTATAAGTGACGTCATGGTGTTGAATCTTATTATTTTATGCTCTTATATCGTTCTAGATAGATCACCTGGTGGTTCAAATGATTTTTTCAACATGGGCCTGTAATCTACAACTATCATAAGCGCGATTCAGAACTCGGTACGACATAGTCAACATTTAGGTATTTATAAAAAAAGCTTAGCATACGATATTATTGCTTTCACTGTAAACGTTCTTAATACAGCAATTTTCAGCGCGTGACTAATAACAGGAGATGATGGTAGTTGTGAAAATTGACAGAGAAATAGCGCTCACTGACACGAGCCTACTTGCTGGATAAGCCGTTTATAACTTGTAGTTATGTAAACTACCTGGGGGGAGGGGGGAGGGGGTGTAAAGTATTGTTAAGACTTTCTTAAAGTAAAATGTGGAATATGTATACACGTGGTTTACGATGTCTGGTCCAAGATTGAGTGGATCTTTTAATCTGTACACTTGACTTTGATGCACATTTTTTACTCAGCTATGGCGAAGTCAAAAACAACGGGTTTTAAATAATATGGTGGGCAACTGAGCAGGAGGTCTGATGGTAAGAACTACCTATGCGTATGAACAATCGCAAAGCTAAGTGTTGTTGACTTACGACTGCATTGCCGACCTAAAGTAAGGTATATATTATGTATAGGTAAAAGGGAATATATTTGTGACAAACGGTAGCAAGTGATAGCATAAAGGATGACGAGTAAGAAAACATCCTCTGACGCCTGCCTCGTCTTATCAAACAAAATGTAATGATGACTTATCTTATGCTACTAATGCCGTTAGTTTTCTGTGAGAGGAATGTGATGTGCTAGTGTGGCTAGTGGCAAATGTGAGAGGCTCACCAGAGTGCGGCGCGTAGTGCGCGTGCGCGGGCTCGTAGGGCGCGTCGAACAGCTCGCCGTAGTAGCCGGGCGCGCCGCCCAGCTCCGACAGCAGCTTGTACTCGTCCTTTAGGCTCCACTTCGACGATGACCACAGCTGCAATAGATTACAAGTTTAGATACCTGGCAAATTTCAAAATTATGTTTATTGGTTAATTTTCTTATGTTGGTAATAATAGACTGGTACATGAAGAAAAATCTGCCTTTTTGAAATATAAGGATAGTGCCAACCTTGAATTCTGAAACTTGGGACATTTCTAATGCAATCCAAATTTATTTTCTAAGTTCCAATTCTAAAGAAAGGAATGTTAGTGCTACTGAGAAAAAAGGAGTTTCTGTTTTTAATATTTATCATTTTATTATATCTAAATGCTACTTACGTTGGAATATATCTGGTCGCCATTGTAATGAGTCCTTTGTCTTTTAACATCGTCTTCCGAATGGCTGTTGAAGTCTCTATTCTCATCTGTTGACAAAAACAGTTTTATTAATCTATACCCAATCTGAAAAATATTAACTTATGTAAATCAAAATATTAATTCCTTGAAAAAGACTTTACAATAAAACGTAATTTCTACTAGGAATAACTGGCTAGAAATTTTGTTTTTATCAAAAACAAGATAAAAAATATAACATCTAATATAATACAAAGAAGAATTGTCCCATTATTGACGTAAAATATATAAGGACAAAATCTAAATGAAAAAAAAACAAAATGGTCGTTAAACTCGTAAAATAGGGATGTATAAAACGTATACTTATAAAGTATACAGTAGACAGTAGACGGTATAACAGAAAAGCTATGGTTATGACACTTGTATCCGCTCCGGAAAAGGGGTTAGAATTTAAAGAGAAGTTATAAGTTAATATAATATGGCCACAATTTGTGCTCGCTTTAATAGCACAGTAAATCTTACCGGTTCCGCTCAACGCACACCACTATGAAAGGGAACTAGTGATGTGCCAGTGTCGGCAAGTTTTTGGTCGATATTTAAAAATGAAAAAAATCGATAGTCTTTGGGTGGTTGTTTTAAATGTAACTAAATTAAATTATATGCTATTTTTTGTTACTAACGGTTAATAAACAAATTTGCTATACCCAAATATGGCTATTTGTATAAATATAACTTACTAGTGCTTCCATTGTTCTTTCATTTCATTGGTACTTTTATTTTATTTCCTACCCACTCACTAAGCTTTTGCTTTTATAAATCAATACAAACATCGATATAAACGGATCTAATTGAGAAAAATTACTTACAATTTTTTTTGCGCGTAGTGTATTCGACACAATGTTATAATATTCTACAAATCTATACTCCAAACGCAATCTTAATCACAATCAAAACGTTTTTCGTTAACCGAGCTATGGAGCTTAAGCTACTCTACTTACGTCAGTTCAACGTATTGTTGTTGTAAAATATACAACCACGTTTGTTTTTCATTCGAAGCCACTCAAAAACTGTATTCACAAATATCGACATTGGATCATCACTATCGCGACTCGGAGACGCTACGGGGTCCAGAATGTTTTAATCCCCATCTATATACTACTATATATATTATGTCGTATATATATTATGTATATGTTCGCACGGTGATATTGTTGTAAGCGTACTATTGGGAGTCGCTGTTAGGATTACATTTCAGTTTGAAATCAAGTGGGTTTTTAGAAATTATTTTAATTAGGTACTTCTAAATTATGAAAGAGTCTTTGATTGTTTTGGCTTCAGTATGCAAAGTAACAGACATAAGACAGATAAGCCTAGAGAAAGATGACAGCTTCAACCTGCATGGATGACCAGTACGATTACTCATAATAATTGCTCTTAATTTTATGTTTTTAAACATCTACTTATTTATTTCTGTAGTAGTTCCTCAGTAATTTTACTTAAACCAAGTTTTTCCAGTGAAATCCTTAAATTTTCAGTCTACTTAGATAGTCGATCACGGTACTAAACTGCAAAACAATTTTCTAAAAAATAAAACCCAACAGAGCGCCATTGTAGAGAGGTACTAGACCACTCTAAGGAGAGCTTGCGTTTTGGGAACTACATACAGTATTCATTACATATATAACTTTGGTATTTTAAATTAATACCTATACTAATATATGCGTGCGCTGCGAGAACGGTTCAAGATACCAAAAATATGTATGAAAGAATTATTCCTATTTAAATGATCTAAAAAAAAAGTTCGCGACTTCTAAGATTGACTCACTATAACATACCTAATAATAGAAATAGATCCGACGGGGACGAAGTCGCGAGCAACAGCTAGTTTATTAATGTGAAACAAACATGTTTTCCCTATCTTGAGATCGAATCTATAACCCTCAACACAGTAGCTTTACCATTTCACCAAGTCATAAAAACCAGTACTACTCTCTTCATATATATTCCATACTTACCCTGGTCTTCATGTCTTTTCCTCTTCAGCCCGTTCCCGTTATGAAGACCTTCCACCTGCTCGATCCCAAGAATGCCATTAATGCTGTAACTGCCGCTGTTGGTGACGTGCTGGTCTGTTGTTGGTGACAGCACGGCTGTTGTGCCCGCGTTGCCAGCATGAGTTATCACCTGAACAAAAACTTATGAGTAAATGACTAGAACTTTGCAGTAGACCTACAGCTTGACTTAAAATAAGTTTCTAAGGTAGTGTTTATGCCATAAGGTGGTCTGATGTATTTGTCGTTGTTCAGTATAATATATTTATGTCCTTATATAGTTTCGACGTCTGTGACAATACTCGAATGGAAAGTATTTTAAGTGGTAATATAAGATCTAATCAGCCTGCACGCCCAACTGCAAAGAGTATCCATTCAATAGTTAGATAGTAGTTTTGGTAAAACAATACGGTACTATCCATCTGTTTTATAACCATTCGCGTGACTAATATAGTTTTTTCATAAATGTTCAAAGCCTTGATACATAAACTAAGAGGATCTAAGAAGGTTATAAGGTTGGTGGTAGAGCACTACCGTTACGAGAGATGAGCCAGCCTGGAGTGGTACTATCCTTCTACACAGAACCTGCGTCAAGGAATGACGTCTGAACGTTGGAGCATTGGAGGCAATTTTTCCTCTCTTTTACTTTTACTTCGGCCTTAAATCCTTTCTTTTGTAAGGTAACTTAGCTAGGCCAATGTTCATGGATGAAGTTGTTCTTACACCACGCGAATTTTGTCTTTCGAGTCCGACATAGCCACCTCCTTCTCCCCTGAGGAGGACGCGGTATCAAGATTTCCCTCGGTTAAAAAAATAATTTTGTCTGTTGCAATGATTGGATAAAGAAGGAGACTCACAGAAACAACGCTGCCCTGCGCCGAGCTGATGTCCTGTTCCTGTTGTTGTTGTTGCTGTTGGTTGTGGGCATGCTTCGCCTTCTCAGCTGCTTTGTTGCGCACAATCCTGAACATATAATAGGTACCTTTGTAATTTGCTTATATTACCAAATATCCACTAATTTTTTAGCTGACTGACATATGAATTATAAAGGAATTTGGTGGCTCAATTTGTATTTATTTGCATAATAGTTGATTACGATTGAAAAAACCCTGACGCATAATAACTTGCTCAGTAAAATGATGTTATTACTTGGATTGGTAACGTCAGCAAAACAGTTTATTTTTAATTTATTCAAAATAACCACAATATTTTTTCAACAAGAGTTCTATTTTGATTATAAACGGGATTCCGATTATTTTCTAAATTGAACATAAAATAATATTTTCAATTTGAAATCATATTTCCTCCCTTTGACCCCAAAATCGCACGACCTATTTCTATTCTATAAAAATTAAGCAATAAATCATCAAAACAAAAAAAATACACCACACGACACGACATTTTCGTCGGATCCGCATCGGAAGCGTGGCAAATCGCGGCGGTCGCATGTAAATTGCATTACGATGTAGCGCCACGTGTCGTGGTCGGAGGGCGCTTTTTTACAACCCTAATGCATGAATCTTGTTTATATTATATTGAGAAATTAGTCTGCTTTCACTCGAGATTATATCTACGGTAATAAGTAATTTATATAATTACTAGCTGTTGCCCGCGACTTCGTCAGCGTTTACTTTCATAAAAAAAATATTCCCCTGGAAACTGGATAAAAAGTATCCTATGTCTATGTCGGAGGGTTCTAAACTACATCCCCACCAATTTTCAGCCAAATCAGTTGAGCCGTTATCGAGTTATAAATGGTGTAACTAACACGACTTTCTTTTATATATATAGATAATGGTCTAAGATACTTATTTTATGGAAATAAACGGTAATAAATAGCTCTGTGTTATATTCAAGTAACTAAATATTAAAAAATGTTATAGTTGATATACACTATCTTTTAAGTTAGACTAAACTGCAAACGGTGTGGAAATTTAGTTTAAAATTGGTTCAGTAGTTTAGAAGTCCATCGCGGACAAGCGGCGTGACACGTAATTTTTATATTGTTGATTTGTTAATATTGAAAATGAAATAATTACTGGGATTCTTTGTAAGGGCAAATTAAAAAAACTAAACCTAGGAAAATTAATAGTTAAATTTAAGTTTAACTATTATCTACTAAAACTAGTAAAAGTATTTTTTAAATTACTTTTCATAACACATGTTTATATAAAAAATGGTCATTATTAAAAACAACGTTTTAAGTTCCCAAAACCGTTACATTAAAAATTTTTGATTATGTTACCACATAAATAATCTAACAAAACAAATTAGCTATTATTTAATAACATAAACAAAAATCTCAACTAAATTGAACGAGGTCCTTTATAGGCTACAATCATTTTCCCGCCATCAGCGTTGACAGATCATTCCGCCATGATGGATCGCGGCTCCCGCTGAAGTATTGCCAGTATCTCGCGGGTTGACATATGCAAAAATTGTTTCGCAAACTTATCAAAAGGTCAGGTTGTAATATACTCATCACTGGGGGAATGATGGATCGCCTTGTTATAGAATAAATTAGATGGATTATTGTGTAATGTTTGTTTATTTTTATAGGTTATTTTAGTTTTTTTTTTGAAATGAAGTTTTGAATACATACGAGTGTACTAATATTTGGACCACGAGGACCTTTTATTGATTTAAAATATACATTAAATTCACGCCATGTTTATATTTAAGAAATATATTAAAATGTATTTCTTTTCTTATAATTTTTTATTAAAAAAATATGCAGTATAATACAAACTTTGAAAAAAAAATTACACGATACAAAGAAGTCTTTTTGAAGGTTCTGAAGTAAAGTTCTGTATAAAGTTTGACTTCATTTTAAAAACTAAATTTAGCTTATAAAAAGCTCGTATCAAAATTTAATTTTGAAAAATTAATGCCTTAGGAATACAATGGCTACACAGCAATTTAGCATTTCCTATCTAGTTTTCAAATAAAAATTTCTATTGAAATTTTGCAAACAACCCGCTGTGTATCCGGTGAACTCGGCACATATATTTTTGGGACCTTTTATTTTCAAAAATAACTTTTGTTAAGGAGTTAATTTTACAAGCATACATTGTGTAAACGTGTTAAAGAAATTTAGACTAAGCTTTAGTGTGTAAAGTTAACTAAACTATCTTATACATTATAGGAAATTCTAGAATTATCCTTATTCATGTCTGTATTAAATAAGTAAAAGAATAGGTCTTTGAGAACTTATAGACAGTATGATTACGTAGTAAGTTTTAGAAATACCTAAACATTTTACAGTAATATACTAAACCCATTGTAAAAAAAGCTTACCGCATCGGAAAACATTATTCAAAAAACATCATTAACTACAATAATTTACTTCGCAAGAGAAAATCTTTAAGAAATTCCCCCGCACGCTAGCAACCCCACGGACCTAAACCGTCGATTGGACAAATTATTCAGTTTCGCGCGTAAAAACTCAAATGTCAAATTGGGGTTGCCAGAATTATGGCTTCAATTACCAGCCGGTGGCGCGGTCTCGATTAAAATTTCTTCGCCAGTCAGCGTTTTTTTTTAAATTCGATTGTTGCAGAGGGCGGTTTATCAAATGTTTTATTATTATTGCTTTGACTTTTTAATAGTTTCAAATGTGATGACGAAAATAATGTTTTATAAGAGTTTTTCTATATAGGAGTATATAAATACTTCTTTATAGTATTTAGTTGTTTAGAGACTAATATTTTTAGTTATATATTATGCCTGTGAATACTAATGCTAGAAACGTAATATTTATATATTATACTATAGAACTAGCTAGGTCTTGAATTATTTTAATGTTAATAAAAAATAATTTCGACTTTGACTAATAATTTTCTATTGTATTTTTTAACCTTCTAAAACGATCCCTTAATCCTTTTGTAAAAATACTAGCCTTTGCTAGAGACTTTGTCTCCGTCTATTTCTATTATTATGGTTAAGAATAAATAAATAGTTAAGACAGTATTAATAAGATTATTAGTAAGTTAGTGTTGGGCATTTAAGTCACAAAGTCACAAGTTATCGAAAGTACGAGTTAAGTGCAATCGTATACACAGTTGAATAGACCGCACGTCACGACATTACGATGCGACATTACCCGCGCGTGTCGGACGCGTGTTGGAGGGTGCGAATGAGAGTGAATTGCTATAAAATTGACTGGCCGAGTTTGATGGGATTTTGAATGTGAGCTGAAGTTTAAAGTGAAAAATATAGGTATGGTAGCACTATTGAAGGATGGCGTCGTCTAGTGGAGTCACATCGGAAATATCATAGGGTTTTGATGGTTTTATATTCGTATAGGAATTTAAACACACATAGGGACAGACAGAATAAAGCGATTCTGATTTATACTATGTCATTAAATAATGATTTTTATTCACAGACAAAGCCGTGTTTCAATAACATTCATATAGTCCTTTCGTAACGAAACGTTTCTACCAAACCCATTACTTGTAAGTGGCACTTAATCAACTGGTAGTTATTTTGAGTTTTACATCTCTGTAATAAGGTGGCTATTTCACTGTGCTACGGTTTATAGGAAAAGAGTTGACGGTGGCCACGAAAGGGGTAGGTTTCTATAGGAGATAGATCTGTCTTAGATTTTTGTAGAAGAGTTACTAGAAACAAAAGAAAGGGTATCAAGGGTTACTACATAGTATAAAACAAAGCTCGCTTTTTCCGTTTCTATATCGTTATGTAGGCTTAAATCTAAAAACTATGCAGATTTTCATGTGATTTATTAATCTAAAAGCGTGATTCAAGGTAGAGGTTTATGTGTTTAATACATGCATGAATGTGGATAAAACCACGGACTATCGGAGTAAATTTACTTAAGATAACTTCATATTTGTTTTATTTTATAATCGTGAGGATCTAAAAAGGATCTCCGCCTGGTGATAAGCGATCACCTTCGCTGATGAACAGTTATAAAGCTACATGCGACACGACTGCGTTGCCGACATTTAATAAAATTCTTTTTTAACAAAAATCTTTTAGCTACCAAAAAAATTGTTTCGCAAACGTAAATCGTATTTTCATTTAGTATATAGAAACTATTCAATAGTCATTTTATAATTTAGAAGTCTCTAATCGATTTGACTAAGGCTCTGTAATATAGTATTTATTTGACTTATTATACCTAGTTATCTTATTAGAATCGTTTTGTCAGTCGGGAAGATCTATTAAATAGCTACCTAGCAACACTTTCCCTAGCCATCGCAAGGGGTTGCCATCCGGAAGGCAAGAGGGGGACAAGATGGCGTCACCGGAAACAGCGACACGTGCTCCATTCGCCGGATGTCCTCCAGCATCCATTGAATTATTGCCATTCAAATAATATAAAATCCCCGATTCCCCCGTTTTCGGGAATATTTAGGGTTATGGTAGTCGATTTTTGATTTATGGCGATGTTTTTTGTCTAGTAATATGAAAGACGAATTGACTACTAAATATTCCTTCTTTTTTCTACACATTTATAAAACAAGAGATGTTTGTTTTTTATAGAAGAAATTCAGAACTCAGTTATTTAAAATCAAAAGTGGCTATGCTGATTAATCCTTAAAAACCTTATCTGATAAAATTTTAATTAAAAAGTATAAGCAATGCCATTGATTAATATACCTACATTAAATTACATTACATATTTAAATGACTAAATGAACATGTATATGGACGAAAAGTAAAAATAATAGGTCTTAAAACAAAAGTCGAGAAAAAAATAAAAAAAAGCGTTATTTATTATTAGTAACAAAAGCAATAAGCATTATCGGTACTAAGCTTAGATTTAAGTTATTAACTTATCTTTCGATAACAGATTAATTTTCATAAGCTTATCTGTGTACAAGTGCTATGACATGTAACGAGACAGATACAAAATTTAATAAACGGTAGCACAGATAACAAAAACACACACTATACGTTATCTGTATCGTAATTGATTGAG
>JADANM010005856.1:1189044-1205022 GCA_026213755.1 Eurema hecabe | reverse complement strand
TAGCTGTGTGCCGCGGTTTTTCCCTCTTAGTTCCCGTTCCCGGGGCAAAAGCGGGATGCTATCATATCTTTTAAGTCAGGCGGAGCGCGGCCGCCGCCGGGGAGACCGCCACGCGCCTTCGCCCTTCGCGCCTGAACCGTAAGTTATATATAATACTAGCTGTGTCCCGCGGTTTTATCCGCGTAATTCCCGTTCCCGGGACAATACCGGGATGTAAGCTATCCTATCTTTTAAGTTTGATCAAACTGCACATGGTGTGCAAATTTGATTATAATCGGTTAAGTCGTTTAGGAGTCCATTGAGGACAAACATTGTGACCCGAGATTTATATATATTAAGATGTATTAAGATAAGATAATGAATAGCAGTTATATAACTGCTAATTTTTATATGATGGTAACACAGACTCCTTCTCCTCCGAAGAGGCCGCGGTAACCAGAGGATTTCCCATTTAAAAACATACAGGAAAAAGAATAAGTTTAAGTTAACTAGTTTAAAATTCAGTTTCTAATAGGAAAAACGTTTTTCAGCTAAGTTGTAATCAAGTTATGTAAATAAACGAGAATGCTTTTTTGTGATTAAAAAATGGTAATTATTTCATTTGCCAACTTAGTATGGAATATCGTTGGTTTTTTAAATTTCTGACGTAGGTAAGAAATCTTTAAAACTACCTGTGCCCCGTGGTTTTACCCGCGTGGTTCCCGTTCCCGGGATAATACCGGGATATAAAGTATCCTATGTGTTAATCCAGGGTATCACCTATCTACTGACCAAATTTCAACTAAATCAGTCCAGCCGTTTTTGCGTGAAAGAGTTACAAACATACATCTATACATACATTCTCAGAAATTTTTACATTTTTAATATTAGTAGGATAGTACAATAGGATAGGATTACTGCACCTATGAGGCTAGTATTTTAAAGTTTTGTTGTTAATAAATATCTATAATAATTCAACGAATTAATAAGTTCTTTTTAAGTTAAATTAAGAATAGACTTTTAAGTTTTCTTTTTAACTTAACTATTAGAATTACCACAAAAGATAACTCGGAAGTTTAACGTGTGGGCTATTCCCAAACATCTGACGAACTCTTAAATCATATCATACATAGAACAAAGACAGGTTTGTTACAACACTTATAACTCGAGATCGGCTAGACCAATTTTCATGGTTTTAAATTCGTTGGGTTTGTGCCCCGAATAGCAGAATACATCTTAAAAATAATGAAAACTTTATTCAGGGAGGGGTAGGTATGTCAAAGTTTATATGAAAGTCCACGCGGACGGAGTCGCGGGCAACAGCTAGTTTAAAAATAATCAAACGAGCCTATTTCCACGCCCCATTAAATAACAGACAAACAAACAACATATAGAACACATCGCGAATAATTAGATATGATTAACGATTAAAAACAAGTGGGGCATTTAACCTTCAAAGTAACAAAAAATATTAACTCCATAGGTCTATACGCTTCAGAGAACACGCATGTTAAGGAATTTTGATTAACATTTATGACAACTGACCATAGTATATGGAACCTGGCGATAAATAATGCTTATAAAACTGTATCATCATTATCTGTATCATCATATTATATTAAATAGATGTATGTTATAAGCGCAAAATTTTGAAGACGCAAACACATCCTAATTAGGACGTCTTACGTTTAGGTGATAGGTTAACTGTGCATTCACGCGCAACTGACAAAACTATTTTTTTTTCTTGTTGGTTTTATCATTTATCTCTTTTCTATCGTTTCGACTTGTATGTATGTGTATTGTGTGTACTATTTTTGGCTTCAATGAGTTCATCAAGCATTGTGCAAATAAAATATATCTTTGATAGTCTGAAACTGATTGTTCTCTTTTTTAAAGATGTAAGAATATACTATTACTGAAAAGTGAATTTACCTATATATGAAATGATTGTTTATTATATAGACTTTTGAAGTCTAAATTAATGTGGTGTGCCACAAGGATCTTTTTTAAGACCTCTACTTTAAAGTATTTATAAATTTCAATGACGTTTGTTATGTATTTGGTTTTAACTAACACTTCTTTAGAATAAAATAATAATGTTATCAAACCCGGTACAGATAAAGCATAACGAATGAAGTTAATGGCACATAACTAAGCATAAAGTCCAGCACAAAATGCCGCGATTTTAATAAAAACAAGATGGAGGAACAATGGCGGCGGCGGCGCATCCGGTCAAATGGTAATGTTTCCTTTTTATATGTTTTTTTGATTATAAACTTGTTGTAGCGACAGTTTTATTATGGTTTCAAGTTTTATGGTATGGAGGTTTTTTTGTTATTTATGTAACGTACTTAAATAATAATTTTAAACAAGTTAATCAGGTCTTAATTAGAGGCTTTTTTGGTGTCTTAAAATCGTAATGTATTATTATAATTGTTTAAGGTTGGTACATTATGTGTACTGCCTACTATAATAATATAACAAGTAAGATAACAAAATCCAATTTTAATAAAAGTCAAAGTCATTCAATGACGCGACAATTATTTATTTCCAGAATTTTCCGCAAACTCAAAAATTAAAATACGCTTAATAATAAATCATATATAATGAGTCTGCTATTAATAAAATAATTAAATTAATTAACTAACAAATTTAACGATAAATTATGTAGATAACGTTGAACAACTTTACATAACCATGCTAATATAACAGCGCAACAAACTGGTAGTTTCAAAACACCAGACAAACAACCTTTCTAAATCTTATTACGTTTCAAAAAGATCTGTGATATATGCGCCGGCGCACACGCCCTGGCCAATCACGACGCAGCGTTCCATGTGTGCGTGCAGCGTACGTACAACGCTATACGTATACGTCACACATGTGTGGGTTTAATTCGTCTCCGGTTACAACTAGTGCTAGTCAACTTCAAGCGTTATTCCCAACGTTATAACGTTGCATTTCGTTTAGCAACGTTAAGTATTATGTACGAACGTGCGTTATGTTTTAACGAGGAAGTGATTCTATTGTTGTTAGGACGGTATTATGGTTTTTTTGTTGAAGTAATGACGTAATGATTTATATTTTAATGCACGTTTCCTTTGTGATTCATATACAGGTAATGAATATAGAAATAGGCAAGTAACGACATGTTTTGTTTGTCTTATAAATAAATTTTCGTTCATAAATTTGAAGAGTTCTCGCGAAATTCTCGAGTTCTTATAAAAAGAACATACCTACAGTTTAACAAAATGGTCAGACGCTCAAAGTCAAAGTCAAATTATCGTAATTTAATTAAGCTACGCATAGTAACAATTTTAAATAATAGTATTACACAATAATTATGTAGCAACGGCCCGGAAAGTAGCTAGGTACTACAGAGAACAACAGGCAAATAAGTCTGTTAGAAACTCTTTAAAATAAGACATCATTAATATATATTACAATAATCCATGCAAGATAAGTGATAAATATTAAAGAGGCTAAAGTCGAAAAACAGACTGTTCTACGGGAAATGTGTGCAGGAAGGCTTCGAATCTACTAACTACTAACTACGAACAAAACTATGAAGGTAACATTTTTGAAATGACGACAATAATATATTGTTAATGATTCAAATTTGTTTTCTTTTTTAATATATTTATATTTTATTATGACACATATTATTTCTGATACATTTCGTACTAGCGACCCATCCCGGCGTCGCTCGCCTTTATTATGAATGTATTATAGGTACTTATTATAAACCTTCCTCTTGAATCACTCTTTCTTAAAATCGCGTGAGAATAGGTTGTAAATTTTTAAAGATTTGAGCACATAGGGACAGAGAAAGCGACTTTGTTTTATACTACGTCATTTTCTAGAAGCAACTGAAAATCAGAATGTAGCGGTTATATTATATCAGCTGCTCCAGCAAATGCTGAGTGATACGCAGACTCACATTGTGCTTTTCTTATTTTATCGTGTTATATAAAAGTTTCAGTCCTGTTTAAAGGTATAATAAATATGTCTTTCATCCAAATTACGTGGCGTAGCTAGTAATAATGCTATAACACTTAAACTCTGGAAGTACCTATATCCGTGCAAGATTGTGGGATTCTCGAGTACTCTATGAACAGACTGACCGATAGGCCCTAATGGTTCGTTAACGACAAGTTGTATACCTGTATGGTAAATCTCAAACGAATATCGTACCTAAGCGCGATTCAGAACTCGCGCTGAGTTCTATTAGTTGAGTACTATTAGTATTAGTAGCACTCGCTACTTATTCAACCTATTTTAATTTTAGTATCTGCCATATTTACAAATACTTTCAAAACTCGTCTAAGTAAAATTTGAACAAAATTATTCTTGATATTACCTATTATAGATATGAGTTTGCAATTATTAAGGTTTCTATCTTTGACGCTTAAACTTCAGTAGATGATTTCATATTCAGTAGATTTTTTAGTAGATTTTGCTGTTATACACATGCAGTTAGATTTGAACCTGGATTATGGGATGCTATCTATCCCGTTATTGCCCTGGGAATGGAAATTAATCGAGTATAACCACAGGGCACGGCTAGTTCAAAATATAAAAGTGGACATTTGGAAATATCAGTCTGCTTGATTATATGATAGGTACACTTCAAAAGAACTACACGGATTTTAATATTTTGACAATAGATACTAAATTCTTAATAGAAAGTCGTATAAATAATACTAGCTCCCAGCCCCGGCTACGCCTGTCCTATACATGTAAATTTTCTTCTAGAATGACTCTATTTATTAAAATAATTAAGCATACATAGGAACAGAGAGAAGAAAGCGTCTTTAAAAATCTTTAAAGCTACGCAAACAATTTTCAATCGATTTTTTTATCAATGTATAAAACGTTAAAATATTTAACTAAGCACGCTTTGAATAACTATGACCATATAATGTTACTAACTATATAGATAACTATGCTAGAACGAGGAAAAATCATGTTATACTAAGAATTAATGCCCATTGTTCAATTAAGACGAAATGTATTGAAATATTGACCTCGATCAAAGTCTGTATATTCTTATTACTAATAAGAATCTTCTACTAATATATATTTATATTAATCATAATTTTATACACTATTAGTTAGCGATGAAATCGCAAACCATTATAGGGAAACGATTCAATCTAAGCTTATGTATACCGTAAAATAACCACCATAAAGGGACATAACCTCGAAATATCTCGCGACATCCCTCAATTTGCAGATCCATACAAGCGCTCAAGTCCAACGCATGCTCAAATTCAAACGCGTTCCACGCACACAAACGCAGCTTTCCCGCCCACAGCCCGCCGGCCAATCAGAGCGCAGCATTCTCCCTCCCGCGAGAAACCGCGGCGCTCATTGGCGAATTCATAATCTTGAATTTGGAAGGAATTTTTGGTCGTTTTAAATCACAACGCAGATGGCATAGAGTATAGACTATACGAGTCTATAGACTACAGAGCTGTATGTGGTTTTTATGTATGCCGTTATGATAATCTGCTTATGGAGATGGGTGTTTTACGTTTATAGTCTGTGGATGTTTTTTACTCGTTATATGAATATGGGAGCGAGCTTAATGGCCTGGTTTTTTTATGAGGAAAATATAATGCTATATGCTATTTTGAGTTTATTTTTAAATGTTTGATTTAATCAGTATGAAGTTTAATGCTGTTTTTTTGTTAAAGTTATGTTGATAAGTCGGAAATATTTTATAATCATTTGAAATTTAATTTTTTAAAGGGCTCATGGTATTATAATATTATATAATATGATGAAATATGTTACGTGATTGGCGCAATCAAAAATAAAAATATTAGAGACTTTTTTGTTTGACAGCTTGAATGTGACGTCAAAAAAACGTCTCTCATTTGAATACATAGTTTATTTGAACATTAAGCAGCAGAATGCCATCTCCTCTAAACTAAAGGAAAGAAAGCCTTCCTTTAAGTAAAGCGCCAACGCTTCAATGGTCAAATGTATGTATGTATGTTAAGACCGCTAAATATCATAAGCGCGATTCAGAACACAAGGGCTTTAAGTTAAAACTTTAAAATTCTAATATGAAAGAAAGAATAGTTTGTGCACTTGGAGAAGTTATTATTAGGACACCGTTTTTAATCTCCTATCTATCCTCCTATCTCCTATCTAACAATGTCGTCTCTGTTCGAACAGTTATACCTAACTCGAAAACGAACGCACCTTTTTTGCTTTGTGAAATTCTCATTCTGAGTAAGACTTGCCTTTTAATCTTGTAATAAGGCCTGGAGTGCTAAAATACAGACCTAGGCTTAGTTAAGCCTCCAGTTCACCCACAGATTCCAAATTTTTTATCATGTTCTGTACCTACTTGTACCTGACTATCAAATGTAATTTGTGATGAAAAATAACATTTATTATTATTATTTTAATCTCTAGAAATAACAGAACATTATTTGCTTCAAAAAAAGCTCCCAAATAACTTACAAGTGTAATACTCCATCATGTTCTGGTTGTACCGGTACGCGGCGGAGAGGTCGACTCCGCCGCCCGCCCGCAGCCCGAACAGGGCGGCAAACGTGGCCTTGCTTTGGCCCTCCAGTTTGACACTTTGGCACTTTGACACTTTTGACACTTACACAGATAACACAAGCGCACACGTCATTTTGACATTACGTCTGTCTCGCGCACCGTTTGCATCATTGTGGGAGCTGTGGGATTTTTGAATTTGGAATTTGATTTTTATGCGAGCTGTATTTTTTTTGTTTTTAATGTGTACATTAGTTGCCAGTTCTTATTGGTCTATTTGTAGAAGATAATATTTGCCGCGCAATGTTCCTATTACGTCAAAGGTAAATATATAACTATTCAACTAAGCTACATAATATGGTAACACTTGAACTTTTCACTATAACCTAATGATTTAAACTACGTTTGTTACTTATTTGATGAGCCGGTCGATATTTGGCTGTGGTATTGGAAGCACATGTTGCTGATTGCCACAACCAAATATCGACCCTCAAACTTGTTTTATCTATACACGACTAGACATTGGCAAAATTGTGGTAACTTAGCACTGCCATTTCACCAAGAAATAAGAAGAAAAAGAACTTAAACTATAGGTACTATATCAGAATTCCAGACAACGAATAAAATTGCTAATTATTTTTAAATTAATTACAGCTAAAAATGCTAATTTTCTAAGTTGATGTTACAGTTTCATAGGCCACCAGCGCAATCTCGATTCATCCTAATAGCGTATTTTAATGAGTCTATTTTAAGACTAATTAATTGGCCTACCGTGAAAGCCGTTAACCGATTGATTGTTAGAAATAAATGGTTGGTTTAAATTTCACTTGGTTTTCGGCGATTTTCCGCTGTTTGCACACCACGGCTTTCCGGTTAGAACTTAGAAGCAGGTGGAGTACTTCTCACGATAGCTTTTTTTTATTTTAATTTTTTTTTAGTCGTGCAATCGAAATTGGGGTATTGAAGAGTTATTTTTTTTAAGAAAGGGGCAAACGAGCAGGCGAGCTATCTGATGGAAAGTGGTCATCGCCGCCGATGACGTTACTATAATTTTGAAAATTAAAATTATCTACAAGATGACCCGGCGAACTTCATATCGCCCTATAATCATGAAATATCAAAAAAGTGAAATGCTTATCTTTCTTACCTACATAAGAACCTTCTCCTAATAATAACAAATACAAAATAACAGTCAAATCGGTCAAGCCGTTTTCATGGTATGTCGTGACAACGGAAAACGGGTTACATTTTTTATATAGGTATAAAATTGTTTTTTTTTATTTACACTCTCTGATACACATACACTTAATGCACCTAAACACTTGAGTATAATATTGGAAAGATTTTCAGAAGATTTTAAGAAGAATTCCATTTAGATTTTATGGAAATTTCGCGAAATATAATAATATTGTAATTAATTATGGGTTACACTTGTTCTTCTTCTTCTACTTCTACGCCTTATTTTATTTTGATTTGCGCGTAAAGTAGGCGTTGTTAAATGAAAATTACATAATTAATAATTTATTTACACTTCGTTACGCATATGAAAGGGTAAAAATCACTTCGGTTTAATACATTGATGCATTATTTTTAGATTTGCGCGTAATTTGTTAATGTTATTATAGGATTATATGAATATGTAAGAACAATTTATATTACGTAATTACTAATCTATTAACACTATGTTACACATATGAAAATACACAGTTACTTTAAATACACGTTATTTTTGGAAAAGCGCGAAGTTCGTTATTTCGATATTTGCATTAAATGAAAATTTACACGAACTATGATACTAACGTTACAAATCACCTATTTACACTTTGTTACACATGAAGCTACACTTAGTTTAAATTCCCATTATTTTTGGTCTCGCGATTTTTCGACTTACACACGAATGTAACGGTAAATTCACTTACAATTAAATTGAGATAATTAAAATACGTCTTAATAGCTCGGTAGACGGTTTGCTACAGATGGCTAAGTCAGATTTTGAGGTATATTTTACGGTTCGTGGCTAAAACCGATGAGATGTGACAAGAGGATCGGTTTTCCGATATCTCGTGTCCGGAACCGTGGGACTGTTATGAAAGCGATTTATGTAATTTGTTTAAATAAAAACGTGTTGCGTCTGATTATACATACTAATATTATGAATGCGAAAGTAACTCTGTCTGTCTGTCTGTCTGTTTTGCATCACGCTAAAAGTACTGAACCGAGTAGAACGAAATTTGGTACACAAATGGTCTAGAGCCTGAGAAAGATCATAGGATTCAAAAATGGTGAAAAGGGGGGAGGGGGAGGGCAAAGTTTATATGAAAGTTCACGCGGGTGGAGTCGCGGGCAACAGCTAGTGTACACATAATAGTAAAACTTGAAAATACCGGTGTTTTGGACTAAAGAAAACCGGTAGAGAAGACTTATTAGCGTACTAGCTTCGGTTTCGGTTTTACCCGAGTAATTTCCGTTCCCGTGACAATACCGGGATAAATTGTATTCTATCTGATAATCCAGGATCTAATCTACTTGCAAGAAAAATATCAGCCAAATCCATTCAGTAGTTTTTGCGTGACAGAGCAACAAACATACAATTATCCATAGTCCATAGTTATTAACTTTCACATATATAATCTAGTAAGATATTACTATTTAGTATATGAATATTGTTTTTGAACGCTCGTAGGACAGTGATCCTTTTCTTTGAATGAATATTTTAATTAATAATATTATTAAACATGTATTTTAATTTCTATTTGTAATTTTTTATGTTAAAAGAGATTCTCGCCGGTTTTTTCTCTATAGTAAATGCTTTCGAAATCAGCGGTATCTACATAATTGTTTTATAATACCATGACGTTTCTAAAGTGTCACTACATGTAGCCTAGTTAAGAAAGACATATAAAGTATTTGTTTTTAATAAAAACCTGTTTTTTATAGCTGATTTAAATGATTTGAAACGAAAGGCGAAGCAACAATTCATCTTAAAAATAGCATCGGCAAATATTATCTTCGTATTATGCACTTTTTTTTAATTAATAGAATAATTAAAATGGCGGTTATAAGCTCATTCTATTATTCAAATTTGTATTCGTTATTCTTTTTTTTAATTATTATATTTGTGTATGGACTACGAGTAAAGAGTTTATATAGGTTATTTAAATTATATTTGAGAGCCAGCGATACTAAATATGTAATCACATGGCTCGCATAACAGATCTCAGAACTAGACAGGTATTTGAATTACACACAGTATTATTTTACATACAGCTTGTATATCGTCAGTAACCTTTTTATATCAACACTATAATAATACCTCGACTAGCGAAGAGGTCGTATATATTTTTAATCTGTACTTGATATAACTATTGATTTTTTAAACACTTCTAAAACACACACATTTAAAGAACAGGTCAAATTTTTAAATTCACTTATCACTTCTTTTTTTTTATATACTTAATTGTCAATTAAATTTGACGTTTATTTTTTTTCACTATGCGTTTTATTTTGAGCAGTCTCAATTTGAATTTAACGTTTTTATTGTTTAAAACACTACGCGATATAGACCCACTATTTTGATCAATAACAATTGAATTTGTCGTTTAGTTTTCTTTTAACTTCGCGAAATGGCCAGTCACATTCACACACGGTTCGAACAGATTATATTCGATATTCGAATGACATTTGATTTTGGCGCGATTTCGCAGTCGACCGCGCGTCGCGATGACACGACACCCTCTACAGCACGTGGCGGATGGGAAGCGTTCGGATACTACCCCTAGCAAGAGGGATTATGATTTTTATCGGCCCTTTGATAATTCAATTTTGGATTGCGCCGCAAGTACAGTCAATTTGTGGTGGTTTTTGTTGATATTTTTTTTTCATCCTAATAATTAATTAAATCTTGCCAGGCAACTCTTACAAAAGGGCTTTTAGTATATCTAGCAAATTTTTGTGTTCAGTTACTAGATTACTATGTAGCCCATGTGTTAGTCTGTGCAAATTTCGTTGAAAAAAAAATTAAGAACATTATCATGCATATCATAAAAAGTATTGTGAAGTCGAGACGCAGACGTGAATGTAAGTTTTTGGATTTTTTATTTTTTATTTGTACTTTAAAAAAACTAATAATTTCTGTTGATGTGCTAATTTCCATCCTGCTTAGCTATATAAACGACTTCATAGTCAAAAATTTGCAACTATCTACAATTAGGCAAAGTTATTGTATATTATTCTTAACTATGTTATAGGTACTATGTTATTATTCAATTTGTTTCTTAGCGGAGACTTTCTGAAATTGCCATTTTCCGATCCTAATCCGATGACAGTGTTGTTTTTTTTTTTGTTGTATATTATAAAGTTATTAAATGTTAAATATAGGTTCTATTGTTAAATAAAAATCATAATCGATCAATTCTTTAAAATAGACAAAGCAATTTCAGTACTAATTCATAAACAATTAAAAGCACACATATTACAATGTAAATAAATTGTATACACAAAAGTTTAATTTGCATATTTTAAAATTGAAAGTTTTATATTATTATGGTTATCGTGTTCCTGTAATATGGCAACATTACATTACGAAAATATTGCACTTTTTTATTCTATAACAAATATTAATAACTGCGACAATCTATAACATGTAAAATAAAATAAATAAATAGATAAATTTCCCGTGTGGGTATCCGAACGCGCCTCCTAGCATCTCTCTCGATTTTGGAAACTGGTCATCTCGCTCGCACACACTATTCGAAACTTGAATTATTCAAATATGTCCAACTTCCAGCCTTTTTGAAAACGTGCTCAAAATTTTAAAAGACCGTTCATTATATGAGAAAGATAAAATAGTATTTAAAGACATTAAAATACGTAGGCACCTAATAATATCTACTAGCCCCTCGTCCCGGCTTCGCTCGCATATATTATACATATGTTTAAACTATACTAGCCCTTAAGTTGGATCAAACTGCACACGGTGAGCAGATTTAATTTAAAATCGTTTTAGTAGTATAGGGGTCAATGGCGGACAAACAACGCGCCATGTAATTTTTTTTTTTTTAATTTATAAATATAAAGATAGCACGATGATAATGAAATTGAGATTAAATAAAGATATCTAATATTCTCTAATAAAAGCTACGTTGTATTAAAACTTAATTTTAGAAATCGTTTCCTGTTTATTCTCTGTACATATATATTTAGATATATAACTAATAACTAACGCTAATGGTCTGTCTGTCCGTCGAGCAAATTACATATTATTGACAAGATGGCTAATGACAGAAGCATGATCACGCATAGCTGCGGACCTAAGACAATATTAAAGCCAATTTTAAATAATTACCAGCGTCTTTAAAAATAACTGGTCAAAAATCCCGCGTGTTTTTAAATATGATCTTTCAAAGTACATTATATTAAAAATTCAAGCTTTTTTATGAAATTCATATTAAAAGCTCTATTTTCTTGGACTATTAAGTTCTACACATACACGGAAAAAATAAGCTAGAATCTATAATTAAGCAAGCCCGGCGAACTCCGTATCGCCCTATAATCATAAAATATCTAAAAAAGTGAAATGCTAATCTGCTCTTATTAAATCGGTCAAGCCATTTTCATGTTATGTCATGAACGGAAAACGGGTGGTTTAATTTTTATATTAAGACTAGCTGTTGCTCGCGACTACGTCCCCGTCGGATCTATTTCTATTATTATGTTATAGTGAGTCAATCTTAGAAGATAGACATATACTGTCGCGGAATTTTTTTTAGATCATTTAAAGAGGCGTGATGTTATGTAGCCTAAAGCCTTCCTCGATAAATTGTCTATTCAATAAAAAAGGAAATTTTCAATTCGAACCAGTAGCTCCTGAGATTAGCGCGTTCAAACAAACAAACAAACTCTTCAGCTATATATTATTATAGATTTGTCCGTCCGTGTGTAGGAATAATAAATAATTACAGTAATAATAAAGCTAGTACTACATAAAACTTTAAAGTACCAGGCTCGCAGAAGTCACTAAGAGGTGATGAGGATCATGAGGATGAGGATACATACATATATCAGTCATGATTTTATGTGAAATTCCTATTCAAAGCTCTATTTTCTTGGACTATTAGGAGGAACTACACATAAATCGAATAAGCTAAAATCTATAATTGATTTGTCCCCATGTGTTGTAGGAATAATAATAATCACGCTAATAATTAAAGCTAGTACTACTTTAAAGTTCTAAAGTACCAGGCTCGCAGAATTCACTGAGAAGTCACAAGTTAAAAGTTACAGTAATCATCTGAATACCTGCCCTACATATATCAGTCATGTATGATTGATTGGACATTAATGTAGCGAATGGCGGCCATTTGCAAACAATTATGTGGCTGATTATTGGTCGCGCGGTTTTGTTTGTGGTCATTCTTTAATCTATGGTTTAATTTTCATTACATTTTTTTATCTGGTCATATGCAATTTAAAGTACTACATTTGCTAAGATTTATTCCTATAGCAGCACTAAAGGTATCTTTCAGGCTTTTGTTTGTTGATAATTATAAATATTATATGACATATCATAGTCACAATATATCTATTAATATAATAGTATCAAAACTAATATTCTATTTTATAAAATTAAAACGAATGAAACATTGATGAAAAGAGTCTAAATTTTTTTTAAGTGTACTTCGACAAGATTATAAAAATGTCTCAATCTGATTAAGTTAAATTTTGCATCCATAACATAAAGAAGCCTTTCAAAAATTTTTGTTATATTCGAACAGTCTCATTAAAACAAATAACAAGTACATTTTTATAGAAACCATAAATTTTGTTCGAAGACACAACGGTTCAAACCCAAAGCTTAAAACTTCAAAATCAACAAAAGCTCGGACGTGATTTTAAAAAATTACAACCAAAAATAACCCTTACGTCAATGTCATAGAGCTGACATTAGTCTGACAGTTCCCGCTCTTTGTTTTACGTCAATTGTGAAATTAATTTTGATTGGGCGTTGAGCTGTCAAAATTAAGTGAGGCGGGACCGCTCATGCGGAACGAAGGAGTGTATATTTGTCTCTGTTGGTTTTTTAAAAGATTTTGTGGGTTAGTCTTTAGTTTAAATTGTTGCAAAATTCACTATTGCAAGATTATTCTTCTATCTTGAAGTAGGTTATAAACAATGTTGATATTTTTTTATTTTGGCTTTATGTTGATCAATAATTAAAATTGTAAAATAGGTATTTTTAATACTTATTAATTATGAAGTATGCATTATTTTAAGAGCCTTGTTTTTAACCGACTTCAAAAAAACGAGGAGGATTGTTAATTATGTATGACTTGTTTAACTTTATAATTCCATAGGTAATGCTTAGAATTTTAGACATAGACATTATAGACTCAGGCAACATAGAAGGCTTCAAAAAAAATAAAATTACATTTATTTTTAAACATCTAAACCATTTTGCCGCCAATTAGACACGCGGCAGGCATCGACTGCGTGAGTCTCGTTTCAAAAACCAGTTTTAAAAACCAAATTATTGGGTTCGTAACGTCGATTTTGTAAATCAAAAATTTCATAAACATTATTTTACTTGTAGCTTATTTACTAAATATTGTTTTACACAAATGAACATTTATTACTACTTAAAAATAAATGTATAAAATAGTTTTGAACTTTAAAGGTCTATTTTAATTAATATACATTAATTAAATTTGCAAATCGTGTGAAGTTTAATTTAACTTAAAAAAGATTTTATCGAATTGTGAAGGTTTTTAGGGGTGGGGGGAAGGGTGTAGGATATAAGGTTACATGTAGGAAAGGTTTCCATTTGTTACCATTATATTTTTCTTTCCATCAGCCTGACTTTCCATCTGCCCTAGGCCAGCTCCTTTTTGTTTTTCATAAAAAAACAGCTGGTCTGATGATCTGAATAAGGTATTGGATGCAATAAAAGGTTCAAAAACTGACGCACTCTGGTAGAAGTCTGTGTCCATCCGTTGAGAAATATAGGTTTAAATGTGATTTTATAATATTAAATTAATTAGATTTTTAGTAAGATTCTTGATATTAGTGGATTAAAACAAACAAATTCTTCTACTATATGTCCAAGTATAAAAGTTCTCTAAAAATCGTTCTCAAACAATTTAAAGGGTTGATGTGTTTATATGGGTGTGTGTGAGAGAATGTGTGGAACATTCTTGATTTGTTCTTGACATTCTCGATCAATGTTCTAGAATATTCCTCCCATACTCAATACTAGATGTATATATTTTCTCATAATATAGTTAGTTTTAAAGCGTCCGTTCCCAAGGAAGTGGCTGCGGTCGCGGGTTCGATTACACGCCGAGATGTGAGATCCACGAGATTGGTTCCGGTTTGACTTGTAAAGAGGCGACCACTACTAATACGACAAATTCTGAATCGCGCTTGTGATATTTTTTCCTGATAGTATATAATAGCCTTCCGCTGTTGAGATTGTTATGTACCTATGAAGTAGGAATTCTTGATAGTGCTATTGATATTTATTCTAAAAAAAACATAGATATAGATGTATTATAACGCATAGACTGATAGTCCCTTAATAATAATCGGTCCGCCCGTGTTGCTGCTGTAAGAAATTTACCCTATAGGTACCTAAATGTGGATACAATTAAATTAACGATAAAATTACGAATTTTGCTGCACATATTTTGTCTAGTTTTAATGGTTTCGCGTTGCGTGTTCATACTTCGGCACAAAAAAGAATTTTTGAATTGATATAATTGAGTAAAAGTATTAGTTGAAGTATTTTTTTTAATTCTATTAAGTGGTGAGACGAGCTGGACGCCCTCCTGATGGTAAGAGAAACGCCAGCCCATAACCAATGTAGTGCTACCCAGAACTTTGCTCCGGGCAGGGGTGCACTATACCGACGCTCCCCACTTTGAGTCATAAGATGTTTAGACTCATTGGCCCAATAATCTCGCTTAAGTATTAAAGTATTATTATTATTGAGTTGGGCTTTATAACAAAGTTCCGGGTAGCACTATATTAGATATGGGCTGGCGTTACCCTTACCATCAGGAGTGCGTCCAGCTCGTCTCCCCACTTCATATTATAAAAAAAAATTAAAGTAATTTTCTCTCTTCCTATATCCCCGTGAATGCTTAAATCTTTAAAACTAAGCAACCGATTCTAATGCGGTTTACATGTTAGTGTAATACATCTATACTAATATATAGAACTGAAGAGTGTGTTTGTTTGTTTGAACGACTGAATAGACAATTTATCTAGGAAGGCTTTAGGCTATATAACATCACGCTGCGACTAATAGGAGCGAAGAAATAATGGAAAACGAAATCGACGGGGACGAAGTCGCGAGCAACAGCTAGTTCCTTCTTTAAGATATGATGATGAAATTCGTACGAACGCATCCGATTTTAAATCCGCTACGTACTCTGTTAGTAGATGCCCTAAGAGCTCCCAGCGGCCGGCGGGCGGTCACGTTCC
>JADANM010005856.1:1130819-1150077 GCA_026213755.1 Eurema hecabe | reverse complement strand
AAATGGTAATAATATTTCGTTATCGATAAGGCGCCTCCCTATCCGTGACCGCAGCGATTAGCGGTCTATTTACCATTTCAAACCATTATTACTTGTATCGGAACTTCACACGATTACCGACGCCATTTTTAAATCAAAATAATAAATTTAAGCAAATAAATTTAAATAAGCAATTTTTTTGATTTTACATACATTTCCGTACTTAGCTAGCTTTTCGATGTGTTATATGATGTTTTTTTGGTTAACTAAGTAAATATATTGGAGACAAAAACCCTTGAAATATTGTTGCTAACGCTCGCAGGACAGCGACCCTTTTTATGTGTGAATATTGTAAATAATGTTTGTACTGTTCAATTAATATTTATATCCACATAATCTACCATAGAAAACGATTTGTTAAGCCAAACAAGATGCCAACTTTATTTTATTTCTTATTTTTCTACTAGTATTAAACAAGCAAAATATATTAAACTCAATTATTTAAGCACAATTATCTTAAATCCATAAATTCCGCTAAGAACATTCGCTGAACTAATTATCAACAATTAATTCAGACTAGATCTAGCCGATCGTCTTCACCGGATGTTCCGCCATTGCTCGGTCGACCGTTCCAAATTCAAAACGAAGCCGTTTCCGGAGTGACGTCACCGGCGGCCATTTTGTCTGCGCCTGCGCATTGTGGCATGGGAAATGGGAGCGTAAAATGGATTTCCCTCAGGAAAGGATGTATAATGACTGCTTTTAGAGCCATTGTGTTATTTTGTCTGGATTTGAACATTAATTATGGTGCCGGCATTTTAATGAGTTTCAACATTGTAAAAGATATATAAATGTTATAATGGGATCGTTGAATCAAGCTTTGTCCTTGAAGATTAAAAAAAAAAACACTAGCGGAATATTTTTAAATTTGTAGTGTATCTTCACTTCTTATATTTTAATAGTCTGTTGTCCTTTTTCTAACATTCCTAACTTTACAACTAGAACGCTTACTCAAAAGTTAGTAGAAGACAAAATTAATCAATAAGCAATTTTTAAGTATTGTAGGACACGGAACAGTCTGTGTTAGAGTTGTTTTGACCCCCAACTGTTGCAGTAAGATGGAACACATTGGAGTTTACAGTCCAAATCCAACATATCCCATGGTCCTTTCGACAAAGTCCCTAAAGGAATCTATATATATAAAAGAAATTCGTGTTAGTTACACCATTTATAACTCGATAACGGCTCAACTGATTTGGCTGAAAAGTAGTGGGAATGTAGCTTAGAACCAGGAGAAGGACATAGGATACTTTTTATCCAATTGCCAGGGGAATATTTTTTTATGAAAGTAAACGCGGGCAACAGCTAGTAAATAATGTAAAGGAATGCTCAATTTTCTTAAGGATATGAAATAGAAACCTCTTATTTTCGCTATCAGAACAATGTAATGGCAACTTTCAAAAATTAACAACCGCTTTTTCGTTCTGTTCACTCTTGACGTTTTCTTTTGACAATTTTGTGTTGCCATCGTTTAACAATTAACCATTAAGTAAATATTAATATTTATGCAATATGAAAGTTAAATTAAACAATTATCTCAATTTATACTACTTATGAGATGTGACAAATGTGACAAAGACAAATACTGCATTTACTTGAAGTGACCTTACACTAGATATCCTAAGAGGACTTCCCCTCTTTAAAAAAAAGGTTATATCAAATTTAAAGTGACTGACTCCACCTATAAGACCCACTACCGTATGCATACGTATGGCCCTATTCATTAAACAAAACAAACAACAATTAACCGCCATTTAACAATAAGATAATAACACTAAAACCTTCCGAGCCGAATTAAAAAATCACCAATGTCATCTCAAATTTAATCCATTACGAAGTAGGTACAATTAAATAATAAATTTATATAAAAATAACGGAGACAATTGTTGACCTCAAACAGTGGTCTTGGCCTAACCTTGCTTATATTTGACAAAATCAACCGTTTCTACTAGGTTAATGGGATTTGGTTTATATTTTGTTTGTTTCCGACAATAATTTTAATTATAAGAAATTATTGCTTCTCTTTTCATTTCAATACTGAACTGGCTGCGTGATTCCATATTTCAAGACAGGAACAGATCTTATGTCTTAAGATAGCATAGATTTTTTGGGTAAAAATAATATGCCACAGACATATAACCACAAACTCACACACACACACACATATCTGAGGCCGGCTGTCGCCAAAAGAACTATCAAAATCGATGTATTTGTTTCAAAAATGTTTTCTTCAACGTTAAAAAATTTACACTATTACTCCATTCAAGTTAACTGGATTAATAAAACGCATTGTAATGACATAGGCCTCTCCCAAGGTGCTTGGTAAATGTACCAAGCACCTTGGGAGAGGCCTATGTCCAGCAGTGGACAGCCGAAGGCTGATTTGAGGATGATGATGATTGTCTTTTAGCTATTATTGAGTTATAAGTGTAATTAACCGAATTTTCTTTGAAAATAGTACGATATCTTTATAATCATTTAAAACATATTTTTTTTTAAGTATGCCAAAAGTACCTATAATAAAGATATTAACACTTATAACTCCGTCAGAAACAAACCAACCAGAGCTCAGGGTGTTCCACCATCCAGCATCATACAACAAAATCACTCTTACCATAAAATGCAAACCCTACATTAGAAAACTGGCAACCACCAACCGTTAACCATGCTACTGATCCAAAAATAAACCGAACGCCTCAATCAAATCAAAATCAGATTGAGAGACCTAGTTCAATCATGACCCTAATCCGGGACAAAAAAATCGACCATCAGAGTACATCCCTTAAAAAACAGAGGTCGATAAGTTGGCTAATAGGTTTTTTATCGACATCGATTACTCACAAGGTTGCTGGTCGCTTGCGCAACACTAGCTTAGGATTTTATATATTTACTAGCTATTGCCCGCGACTCCGTTCGCGTGGACTTTCTTATAAACTGTGACCCTCCCTTTCCTCCCTTACAATCCTCGAAATTGTAGCCTATGTGTTATTCTGATGTATAAGCTATATTGTGGTAAAGTTTCATTCAAATCCATTCAGTAGTTTTTACGTGAAAGAGTAACAAACATCCATACATCCATACATCCATACATCCATACATCCATACTTACAAACTTTCGCCTTTATAATAGTAATAGGATTACATATAAATTTGGTATTTTAATTGAACTAGTACGAAGACATGGCTGGATATAAATTATGATGTTAATCCGCTTGAAAATGTCAACAAACTGAACAACATGGAAGTGTTACACACATTTACAAATTGGCGAATTCAATATAGATTCAAGATATATAGATTTCTAGAATGTTCTACTAGATAATGTCCATGTCATGTCAAAAAGAGATTTTTTTACTTATATAGGAAGGTTAAACCTCAATATTACAATTAAAAACGATTTAAAGTATTTGGGCACTTAGTGTGGCAGGGTTTTGACTAAATGGTCATTGACTACCTCGCCTGATACGTTCCTTTAAGATATGTTTTGATTAGTTTATTCTTAAAAATCAGAAAAACAATTTAAAATGATTATAAAGCAATGCTGTTACATAATGTTTATCAAATCATGAATCGAGATCAAAAAAATTCTTAAGCTAACCAAACCTGGGCGAAGCGATAATGATTTTGATGAATATCCCAAGCAAAGAATCATGGCACCTTTTACCAAGGTTAGAAATCGCCATAGAAAAACAAAAAGCACTCCCAAATTTAAAGTAACTTATCTTTACTCCACTAGGCTACATTCAGTAACACTTGAATCGTCATGGCAAAGCATTTACACTGGTTCGGAAGACAGGTTCTACAGAGAAGAACCGGCAAGGAGCTCCTCTTTTAACACTCCAAATCCATGAATGGCAGGGCAAAAACTATTCACACTATTCTTCTTCGGAGCACACAGCGAGTCCACGTGGTGCATGCTCCATTGGAGCACGGCAATGTTTTGTTCCACACGTTGGCTGCGCTGCTCACTCACTCCGAATTTCTGAATAGAACCCTGACCTCTACGTCAGAGACATTTGAACACCCCTCCCCACACCACACACCCCTGAAAACATCTCTTAGATTCAGCTAGATCAAGGGAAAATGAAGCAATCTAAAATGCTTTAAATAGCATAGGATTTTTACCTAATTAGTAACTGTGATTTTTGATAGTTTAAATATAGTAGCTTGCCAAAACGCAGATACATAAACATTACCTTATTTTACATTACTTGTTAAGTTAGATCAAGCTGTAGCTCAAAATGTAGCTCTCTGAAGTGCTTAAAATAGCATAGATGTTTTTGATAGTCTGAATACAGCTTGCCAAAATACAAATACATAAATATAACTTAATTTTTCATTATTTGACAATATATGCTTTTTATATAGACATGGCATTCTTCTTCCAACATTAAAATGTCACAAAGCTTTTTACAACCGTCTGGAATCTAGATACAAATTTTGCAAGAATATTATATTCTTTAAGTTAAACAATTCTTATAACTCACTTCAATAGCCGAGCACCTAAATACGTACATTGTAGCAAGCATTAGAAAGTATGATGGCGCTCGTTTTTTTCCCTTTTTATCGACAAAAAGTGATCGAAAGGTGTCGCAGTAGATAATCAATGTATCTGTTTTTGATTTCAATATTCATGTATTTGATTTCGTTGGATCATTTTGGCGTGAATATATTAATATATATCATCAATTTCTCTTTCCAAAAATATTTCTAAAGTTCTACTACTAACGATGTTAATGAAGAACAAATATGTATTTAACATCTATTTAAAATTCTATAGACGAAATTATTACCATGCAAAAAGTAATATAGCTTCTATTCTTTAAACACTATTTTTAATGTTTTTTACCTACAAGGTATATAGTATTTTATAGAGATCTTATTTTGAAGCTTTTTTGTTATGTTTTTAAACAAATCTTTAAATATATAGATGTGTAAAAAATATGTTTTTTCAAAAAAATATATAATGTTAAAAACCTATACATTAAAACGTCAGGGAACATAACTAAATATTACATAAGACAATCATTTTATCTAATCTTCAAGTGTGGGAACTGTCGGGTCTAGGTTACACTTTGTTCACTGTTTCCCATGCAGTTAGTAGGTTATAAACGTTCAAGTAAAAGTATTTTTAAGTTTAAGTGAAGTTAAGTTATCAACTTTGAAGAATAGCTTAGTTATAAACGTGTTTAATGAAATTACTTGGGTGGGAAATTTTCAGGATCACGTTTTAAAGTTTATGAATTCTATTCGAGCTATATCCGCTAAGCTTGTTAGAGCCTAGAAAAATTTTAACCGACTTCAAAAAAGTAGGTAGTATCTCAATTCGACCGTATATATGTTTTTAAGTTTTAGTCACAATAGTAGACGTGCCTGAAGACGTATTTATTAATATACTTTTAAATTATTTAAATCTACAAACGACGGCAAAAGCAGTTAAATAATTTTATTCAAATTTACAAATCATCTTAAGACTAGAAGGTTCCAGAAATACGTCTCGTTATTAGATACAAAATAACATTATAAGGCATTTTTAAGACACAGGAAACACCAATCATATATTTGAGTGTTTTGATGAGTTATAATTTTGAATATATTTTGAGCTATTTCATGAAGAATACATGTTATGATAAATATTTTCAAAATAACGCAATAACAAGTTTTGTATTTATGCTTGAAATTTTTCTATACTATAAATAAAGCGTCTAAAAACTCACTTTAAATATAGAGTCAAAATTTATACTTAGATTATAGATACTGTATATTTTTTTCCTAAAACACCAACAAACGAGCTGGCGAACCACCTATAAAGTGGTCATCGACCATGAATACTCTTACAGCTTAGAGGATCGAGTAACAGTCCCTTAAAGAAGAATTACGTTCTTCTTGAAGCTACCCCAAGTCGTATTGCATCGGTAATACCACATGGATTTTCAGCATATATTTATTTGTCAGTTACTCAAACAGCAAAACCGAAACCGTCAAATGTAGGTATATATTTCTCACAACTTACCTTCTTCCGTCGGTAATCATTAATATCCTTTATTCCTTATTAAACACTTTATTATTTCACAATTGTTCTTGTATGAATTTATCTTATATTTAGCTACTTTTTAGCTAATCGGTTATTTTGTAATACCTATAAGATTCTATTTAAATTTTAAGGGTATTTTTTTGTTAATAAAACTGAGACTAGGTTCTTTATGCCGTGTTATTAGTAAAATTTTTGAATTTAACTTTTCTTGCTTTTATATAAAACTAGCTGTTGCCCGCGACTTCATCCGCGTGGACTTCATATAAGTAGTATAAGACGTATTCTGCTATTCGGGGCGGAGACAAATCCAACGAACCAAAGACCATGAAAATTGGTCTAGCCGATCTCGAGTTATAAGTGTTGTAACAAACCCGTCTTAAATATAACCACGTTACTATATTTATCTACAATTAAACTAATGTTATTGTATTTCATTGCTTACATGTGTTCAGTAAAATGGTGCGGTAAAAATTACACTACAAATAATTTTATTAAAAAAATTCTCTAGAACACGTTCAACGTAATTTGTTCTTAAATGTATCTTCTAACTTAATTTCTTTAACTTAAGAAGGTTTTATATGAAATTTTAGTATAGCCTCGTATAGTTTTTCGCAAAGGTTATATTGGGTTATGAAAATGTATAACTAAGTAAAAGCTATCCCCTTTATTGCGTCTTCTATCAGATGGTGAAAAACTCTATGAGTTTAAATGGGTACAATACCATGACAACTTGCTCTATTTCCACCCGGAACATAAGTATGACCCCACACAAAAGCATTTACTTAGAACACAGTTTTCCCAATATCATTACATATTTAAATGTCTTTTTTATCATTCTCTATAAGGTAAATAAAACATCGGTCTAAGCTTCTTACTTAAATGACTTTAATTACAAGTATTTACAAATTAAGTTAAGTTATTAGGCAAGTAAAATACGACATATTTTAACTGAATATTTAACTCCTATTTTTAAACGGATAATCAATCGTTTTCTATTCAGTCGGTGAGTTATATTATATGACGTTTCACGTTATTAATAGAAAAGTTATGATTCACCGAAGAAAACTTTTATCGTTCCGAAATCACTTTATAAAGATTTTTTTACTTAATATCTCGAAAATTTAGTACTCATATATGTTATATTTAAAGATAATATATCGTGTTTAACCAAATAAAGTTATATCAAATGTTTTAAATCGTTGTAACAGACAGAATCTCTCCTCTATTAGAATTAAACGCTCCGAGCGTAGAGCTAGACTTTAAACCTAATAAAAATATTTTTTCTTAAAAATCTAAACGTATATCTACAAAACAGAAGAAACATAGCACTTACATGTCACCACCTATAAATAACGAGCCGTTTACTAGTTTTCACAACACAAACACACACACACGACACGTGCGCATCGCTCGGCGGTCGCGACGCAAATGCGCCTGAGTGGAACAACGGTCACTCCTGCGCAGACACAGACAGGTATATGAGGCTCTATGGCTTTATATGTTAAAGTTAAAGTTATATACTTAATCGTGATCCCTTTAAATGTTTCAATACTGGCTTTTAAATGATAATGTTTTTATTTTTAGTAGTTTTGAAGTTTTGCAAAGGTATTTTTTATATGTAAGATTTCGGAGTATCTGCGCATATGCAACGAATTAGATATAATATATGCAAGAATTATAATATTATATAATATGCTTAAAATTATAATGTAAGTACTGCGTATATTATAAGTAAATTTGGCTTCAGTTATTACAAAAAACTAAGCAACTATATAACAAAGTCAGTTTAAAAAGGAATTATATTTAAAAAGCTTCGAATAAACCTCGTATTTCATCCCTTTTAATTTTTTTTAATTTATTTAAAACCCAAAAAAGTTTTAATAACAAGGGTCGTATAGTTATGTGAATGAACATATATTGAACTCTACATTTTTGTTTAAAATGTAGAGTTCTATTTCTGGAGGTTTTTAAAGAGGAATAATTTACTGAATATTTACACATAATGAAAATGAAAATAATTTATTCACTTAAATCACATTGTGATATTTATGAACGTCAAAACTAAAAATATAGATCAATACAGACATGTCGTTGCAGCCTCACTATCTGCTTTGTCCAAAGCATTACGCTATCGCAAAAAAATATAAAATAATTTTGCCGTCTGTCTGTTTCAATCTATAAACGCCTGTTTCCAAAGGGTAAGGTGTATGAGAAGAATACAGGCAAAGAAACTCATACACTACTTTTTTAAAAAATCATTTGTAAAAATAGAATAGAATAATATAATTATAAGGCTTTATTTGTAGCTTTGTTGGTATTCATGCATTGAAATTTTTCCTAATATAAATATTTTTTGTCTTTAATTTATTCGAATTCCCCACGTATAATATTTCAAGAAATTTCTTCTGTACTTATTAACTATAAAAATTAAATTTTCATAGGTTGTATATGTCATATATGTATGAGTAATATCAGGAACCGTCATTCTTAAACTGAACAGTTTAAAGTATTGGTACAAAAATGAGTATAACTTAATAAAAATGATTTCAATCGGTTCATTTCTCATCCTAGCTTAGTTTATACATGATTATAAATTTGTAGGTTGGATTCTATCAATGAATATTCAAAAAACTCGATTTAAAAATGTGCTTAGAACACTTTACTGTTGATTTTTTTTGGTTACGATTTTAACTGGGATAGAAAAATAATTCACCGTAATTTTATCGTACGATTGAAAATTTGAGTGGTAAAGTCTTACTACCTGCTTTTAATATTAAAAAATATCTTAAATCGACCAAATCGAGCTATTTTTGACGTATTACCTAATATTAATAATACGTAATACGTAAAAAAAATAATAACTGTATAATATGTTGTTTAATGGTTCAACTAAAGACATTTTAATTTGTAACTTTTGACGTTTACAATCAGAATAAAACAGGCAACTTAGATAAGGTTCAAACAAAGAACAAGTAAAAAGACAAATAAAAACAACCCAAAAAAAATTAAATAGGCTCTACAGTTTGATACCATTTGGTAGAGTCTGAGACCTTTTACTGTTTCTTTGAATATTATTTATATGTGCTTGCGATATCGCGAACTAATTTCACAAAGCAACATTGGATTACAAGCTCCAATATTGCACCATTACAATTTAATTGAAAAAAACAACTCGGACAAAAAGTAGCGACAGGTGTAAGTAGAGCTGTCTCTTTCGCACTCATTCTAATTATGTTTACCTATCTCTGTCTGCCGGAAGATAAGGCGAATTGTAACGGCCGTGTCGTAACTGACTTTTGTTTGACAACGGTTCTTAAAGTGTATTCCGATTCTTTAATTGGACTCGATTCTTATTTCGTATCTGTTTAACTTATAAGTGTATTGCGAGATATGTATAACATAATAGTATAATATTTTATTACCTTTATTTAATCACTAGCCTTGCCTCGAGGTACCAGGGATTTAAAATATTAATTTTAGAGTATAGCAATACTTTTAAGTGTACAAAATATCATGTACAAAAACTTATTTGTCAATAGACCCACTCAGACGAATAGAACCTTCGGTTTAATGTATTCGATTAGACTGACAAGATGAGCCTTTGTTGAAAATGAGGAAATTTTTTTTCGTAACTATTAAAAATAATTAGTTTATATGTGTTGTATTAAATAAGTAATAGATTAATGATTCAATATACACGAATTTTGGGAATCTCTGACTTTAAAACAAAAGATCGCGGCGCACGCGCAGCTCGTCAAAGATTTTTTAGATAAAATGTAACACTTAACTATTATATACTACTATCTCGCCCTGACTTTGCTTGCTTTGCGGAAGTGTATAGGATTAAAAGTTTTATGCCTAAAACCGTTGTTAAGTAGTCCATATTCCCTTTTCTATCTTCCTTTATCACAGCTGTAATTCCTTCCTTTTTATAGGGGAACATATTCACTACACTTTTACTTTGTGATTGCACAAAGGTTCTTACTTACCATAAGGCCTTCCATTTACTTATTAATTAAAAAAATCCTAAACAGGCATTTTCATTAAAAATATACGAAACTAAATGAGTGGTTTTTGAGGATATTCTTCTTTAAATAAAAACTTTAAAAGTACTTTTTTTAATACTAGCTACTCTTCTCCATCTTTCTTGCTATTGAGCCTTAAATTTTACCGTTGAAATTAAAAAAAGTTGTCTTTTTTTCCATAGACTCCAAAAAAATATATATAGACTTAAGATAAACTTAAGATACTCGTAGAATTTGTACAAACATCGAACCTGCTACCATTTCTAGTCCCTTAACTTGTGTTGAATCGATAAAATAACAATACTTAATGAATAAATAATTTTAGTACTTTTATCGTGAAGTCTGAGCCGACTAGTGAGGGGAAGACGCCGCACAATTATCTTACTTCCGCTGCAGGACGCTAGGGATGTGCTGTGTCGATATTTATTTATCTCCACAAACCATTCAAAAATTAAGAATAAAAATAACTAGTATGTAAGCCAGAGACAGATGTATTCAAAAATATCTTTAAACATAGTTTAATATGTTAAGGTAATTTTACAGTTTTTAATTATAAAATAAAAAGTAAAAAAAACTATAGAGGAACACAAAAACAATACTAATACTTATATTTGTATGTTTGTCTTTTTCTGGCTGAAACTACTGCCCTATTTGAAAAAGGCTTTTATTTGTTTGAAACTTCGATGCTCTCGGTTAACACGTTATTTCACGTGCATTTTTGCCAAAGGATTAAGTTACGGTAAAGCGAATGAGGCACCACAGGCCTAGCTAGTAAAATTAATAAATAAAATAAGTAAAATATTAAATAGCTATAAAATTAATATCAACTGAAACTTGGATTAAAGTGTATTTATATTTCAGCCATAAGACGTTTGTATATATTGTAAAGGTACTTCTAATTCCTTAACTTAAAAGCTAGCTGAATTATCCTAAACTTGTTATATTAGAACATTAAATAATTTAAGTACATGTATTATTATGAAAAAGCTTTTAACAACCTACTCAGAAAACTATTGAAACACAATACCTTGACAAATAATTTAATATATTAATGAGTCTGACGTTAGAAATATTTCTCCTTAGATTTGACGATTAATCAATTATTATACTCATACAATATAAAATTATTAATTACCACGAATAATTTTATCCTATAACCTTACATGTCATAAGTTTATTTTCAGAATTAAAAAAGTGGTTTTAACTTTTAAATATTAATTGATCTATCGATATCGATAATTCGCATCCCTATCTGCGCAGGCGGCGGAGCAGAACGAAGAAAGCACACCCGTCGTAACGGCCACCATTCCTACTTTATTCATTTCTCCACTTTTATTACATTTGTATAGAAAAATAGATAAAAAACTATAGTACTAATAGTACTAACTATATCGACTATGGGCAATGGAATGCGTGTTTAAGAGTTGTCTTAAAACAAACATATAAATTATATTATGTTATGTCTTATAGACGTTTGTTAAAAGGCATATTTGTTCTGTAATCGTAAGGTACAAACATATGCCTAAACTATTGTGTATCCCATTTATTATTACATACATCTAGCTTAGTACTTAGACACAAGCTAGCTTAGTGTAGGTCTGCAGATTCAAGCTTTGATCGATTTGTGGCTATTACTCAATTGGTATTGTTGTTTTTGGTAACACGAAAATGTAATGGAAAATTGTTGTGTGTAAAAAATAAATTATTATTATTACTATTATTATTATTATTATTATCTACATACTAATATTATAAAGAAGTAAAGTTTTTGTGTTTATTAAATTGTAAAGGGTAATCTCGGGGTCTACTGAACCGATTTTAAAAATTCTTTCACGAATAGAAAGCTACATTATTGCAGTGTCATAAACTATATAAAAAAACCGGGACATGGGTCAGCTAGTATTAATATAAAGATCACTTTATAATTACGTCATAATGTCTGTTGGTGATTTGACTATATTATAGTTCAGCGTTTGCTCTCGTAATTAATAACTACTACAAAGTTCTTCTGTCTGTCCCTATGTTTATTTAAATCTTTAAAACTACGCAACAGATTTTCATGCGGTTTTTTATCAGATAGAATGATTCGAGAGAAAGATTTATGTGTATACCTAATACATACATTAAAAATTGGTATGAAGATATCTTTTATAAATTCGTTTAAAGTTTAATAACTCTTAATATGTAGAATTGATTTTTATTCCTTAATACGTTTAAAAACACGGTTAAAATCATATTTATCTTAAACGAGACTGTTGTTTACATTTCAACATTTATTAAAAGCCTTCTTTATAAAAAAAACTTTCCTTTTAAAAAGCCTACAAAATACATCTAAATAATATCTTTTAAATCTCAGACGTTCCACCGTAGCTGTAAAGCAATCAAGGCGGGTAATGTACATATAATTATATACTAGAGGGAGACAGATATAAGCTCGTCCACATACGAGTAAAAGAAACAGGGATATGTGCGCACGCGCCGACATGACTCCCACACACAGTCTCATCTCACACAGACACGCACAAGTAACGCACGCACACACGCTCGGAGCGGAAATGTATGATTGATTCACTTGACATATGATGAAATCTTTTAATGGGTGTATGTATGTATGTAAGGCGTAGCCTGCGTACGATTGAACCGAGATTTTATAAAGCCTTCAATGTTAATACTCGTTACGTGTTTTTAAAGTAATACGTTTCAAGTTTTTATGATACACCGGTTTGAAGTTAAATAAGAATATTCTAGAGGTTTCAGACTTTTTTTTATATATATAATAGGGGGCAAACGAGCAAGCGCGTCACCTGAAGCTCTACTCCGAACACAATCGTTGTCGATTTTTATTATTTTCAATATAGTTTTTGAACTTCGAATTAATATAAAAACTTTTTTGTTTCTGTTTCGATAACATTCCGATAAACTGATATGCGATCCGATACTTTATATTAAGTCCCATAGCTGGGATAGCAGTACCAAAAATTTTCGATATCTATTACTCTGATGTTAAGTGATCAGCGCCGCCCATGAGCACTCGCGTTGTCACGAGTGTGTTGCCGGCCTTAAAACTATTGTTTTAGGGTGACATCTTCGCATTTGGATGGTACCACTATAGTCTTTTCAACACAGTCAGTTATTCGACTGGTCTTGGATCCTGCCTTCGATTCAGAGGACGGTTAATGCCACCTTTTCTCCCCAGATACAATGTTCTGGTAAATAAATATCTAAGCACAATATTTTTTTAGTTCCAACAACTAGTATCAACTTATCCCAGTGTTTAAATATATTAAAAAAAATGTATGACTTACATCTATATTGTACTAGCAACCAACCCCGGCTATGCTCGCATATATTATACATGTATATATACACATGAACTTTCCTCTTGAAATCACTCTATCCATTTAAAAAATCTCATGAATATCGGTTGCGTAGTTTTAAAGGTTTAAGCAAACAAGTCAAAGTTTACATAGGGATATAGAAAAAGTATGTTTCATACTATGTAGTGACCAGGCGTTCATAAACTCAAAAGAGTTTCAATGAAACCCTCGAGGTCAAACAGACCTGGTCACTACGTTCCCCGGGAATCGAACCGTGAAACTTGCAGGTGCCGTCAGCTTGATACCATCGGGGGATTGCTTCTTTAAAGGGTGAGAAAGAATGTTATGGCATTTAAATGTTTATTTGGTTTTAAGTCAAATATATAATAATATAGGTTGTAGTATAAATACTTACCTATTAAATAAGAATTTATCCTATCATTTTCCCGTAAATCTAAATAATAAGTAAGTCCTTAAATTGAGTAATTAATAAAATAATGATTCATTCTTCAGTTCTTCAGTCAAAGTTACATATTTAAGAAATACTTTCTCTACACGCAAAACAAATCCTTATTAAATTGAGATTAAAGTCCAAATAAAAAAATGTATTTCGTTCACTAGTTATATGCTTAAATATAGAATAACTCTTTTAAAATAGCATATCAGAATCTCTTTAAGAACCTTGATAAGAAAATTTCTATGAAATATTCTCTTTACTTACTTTCAAGTTATTATGAATGACAAGTTTACCGTAAGACAAAATTATCATTCCAACAAATCGTGAATAAAACTGTTTCTAGAATAAAGTAATGTCTTCTCTTTCTATTTAAGTATTTTTAGTCGAAGTTTACTAAAGTACTCGTCGAAAAATTTCTTATTAAATTCAGGTCAAAATTCAAATTAAAATTACATTTTGACCTAATTTCTCAATCTCCTTCGTTCTGAAATTCCCTTCAATATCCCTTCTGATTAGTTCTCTATCACATTAGAATAATATTTTTAAATCACAGCTTCAAAGCAGCTTTAAAAATCTTTAAATAAACGGTAAGTCGACCAAGAATTTAAAAATATTTACAATATACTGCACGCTTGCATACACAACAATCTTAAGAGTTTTAATTAACCCAGAAATAGTTAAGAAATTGTATCCGTTATAATTTTAACCAACAATCGAGTTTATTTATTTAGTAGAATCTATACTAGAAATTAATTGGCTAATCATAAATTAGTACCTATAGATATATATTCTTTATTCTGTCTATCCCTTTGTATGCTTAAATCTTTAAAATCTTGCAACCGAATTTCATGTTGTTTTTTTATCAGATAGAAGAGATTCAAGAGAAAGGTTTAAAAGTAAGTGTAAATAGATAGATGCAGGGAAAACCACGGCTAGTAAATTATAAAGAAAACAATGTTTAGGACTTGTTTCTGCCTCAAAAACTCTTTCGTATTTTTTTATCGGGCAACATTGTAGGAGGTTAGCCCGATGGATATTACGTAATCATGTTATAATAATCTTTAAAAAAAAAACAATTTCAAACTATAAACTAAAAAGCTATAATTAAATTTACACCGCACAAAGCATTTATGATTAGGTATAAAAATTATTTTATCACAATTACAATATTAATTATATTACAATATCGAAATAAACAAACAAACATTTACTGTTTAAGCTTCTCCTTTTTAAAGTCTTTTAAAATGAAGTGGTATATATAGTAATATAGTTTTTGTACCCCGGTATTGACCCGGATATGAAAAACTGTGCCATCAGAGTTTCTTACCAGTTCTTCTCTGTAGAAAATGCCTTCCGAACCGGTTGTAAATGTTTTGTAATACCATGACGATTAAAGTGTTACTATATGTAACCTAGTTGATGATATGTTTGACTTTTACTTTGAATTTGTGTGGTTAAATATTTTCGTCTACGCTATCAATAACTATGGAGAAACGAATTTAATGCTTCTTCACTTTACGCAAGTCAGTTGAATTTCTTCATATTCGACTTATGGGGGGGTTATTGAAGCGAATCGCCAGCAGGTGGATGTCTTGAGGGTCGGAGGGGTTGTTGATGTAACAATACTACAAATAAAGGCTAAAGAATAATACTTCTTTAGATGTATTTGCTACTTTGTGCATAGTTAATCCTAAATAAATATATTTATACAACTTGCCATGTTATATACTAGCAACTGCGATTAATACGAGTTCTGCTTAGCTTGGGTAGCTTAGTATAAATGTCCTGGAATATTTATTTATTTATTTATAAGTAGTATTTTACCTAGTCTATTCTTAAATCTTAACTAGGAGTCGCCTTGAAACCAAAATCATTACATTGCATAAAACTAAGACACCTTCATCTGTCCCTATTGTAAGCTTAAATATGTATAATTACGCAACCGATTTTCGCTTATAATATTATGTATACGACATGCATAATATACTCGTGCGAAGCTTAAGGGCTAATCAATTACAAAGTATAACTTGAGGTCCTTTAAGAAAAGAGTGCATTTCTTTTAAAACTCACTGCAGAGCCGTCAAGCTCCAAATGTCTATCAGATGGCTCGCCTGCGCGATTTCCCTCTATATTATATAACAAGCGGACCGGTGCCCACTTTGTTGGGCAAAATGTTAACAATCATTTTATATATTATAGTCTATGACACTCAGCAATAATGTGGCTTTCGATTGGTGAATTTTTAAAATCGGTTCAGGTGATCCCGAGATTACCCCTTACAATTTAACAAACACACAAACTTTACTTCTTTATATTTTATTTTATTTATATTAAATATATCGTCATCTAGTTCCACACTAAGTGGAGCTTCTGTTATGGCAACAAGATATTTAATGTGTACGAAAATTAATATTTACAATCTGTCTTTTGTTTAAAATTCTACAAAAGTTCACAAACGTTCTAGGAAGTTTATAAAAGTGGAACTTATTAACTTCCGGTGATATATACATTTTAACACCCAGATACCAAAAAGATATAAATTTTAAGTGGAGATCGAACCCACAGCCCTACTAGCAGAGGGCTAGTTTGTCCTACCACTGCGCCAAGCGTCACCGCTAAGCTAAGAGAGTGTAGATGTCTTCAGATAAATCTCAGAACAATAATATTTAGTTAGTTACAAATATATTTTTCTAGCGTAGATAACGAAGTCATAACCCTTCGCGCAGAAGGCTAGTTTGTTGTACCACTGCGCCAAGCGGTCGTCAACGTTGAACTAAGAGAGTGCACATAATGTTCAGCTAGTTACAAATGAATTTTTCTAGTATGGGTAACGAACCCTTTGCGCATAAGGCGAGCATCGAATCCACAACCCTTCGCGCAGATGGCTAGAATGTTCTACCACTGTGCCAAGCGTCACCGCTAAGCTAAGAGAGTGTAGATGTCTCAGATAAAGCTCAGAACGATAATGTTTCGAGACAAGTGTGTTGACCCGGGCACGTGCCGTTTATTTATCAATTACGGCCGGCTGTGAACTTCTCGCTCTGCCGGCCAAGTGGCGCGGACGCCGCTATGTACAGCCAAACAGACAAACACTTGTGTGATTTACTTGGAATTTAATTTTCAAAGTCAAAGTCTAACATATCTTTAGTCAACTAGCCTTTATATAAGTGACACTTTTGAATTGTCATGGTATTACAAAAACATTTACCATAGGTTCGAAAGGGCTTTTAAAAATATACTATTACAATTAAACTACAACTTAACCGTTACAATATTTATTCATGAAAATGGTCACTGGCTATGGTTTATGGTTTACGGTATAGTACCCCTTTTTAATTAAACATTTTCACCAAGGCTTCTAAACTTGGAATCAGACATATCCTTGACGCCTTTAGGAAGTTTATTATAAAACAAATAGCTTTTATTATAATTTAAAACATTGCGTATTATACAAATATAGAGGTATAAGTTCGAGACGATTCTTTGTTAGAGAAGCTCAAATTAGATACTTAACTCGGTAAGTCGTCTTATCTCTAAAATTTACCTATAGAAATATGTTTCAATCTCGACGACGAATGTAGCTGTAACATACACGTATAACGCATAGACTGATAGTCTCTTAATAATTAATCGGTCCACCGAAACTGAAGCCCAAACTGTATATATATAAGTGTAAATAACACGTTCGATGACACACACACGCCCATAATGTTGATCCTATAAGAAATTTAGCCTATAAATGTGAAAGAAATGAAATCTACAAAAAAATGCGCTGATGATCTTTGTTAGTAGACATAATTGTCTACTTTGTAACGGCTACACTACAGTAGTAACTAAATTTAATTCGGTTTTTTCTAAGATAGAGTAATCTCAAGAGGAAAGTTTATAATATACTAGCCGTTCCCCGCGGTTTTACCCGTGTAGTTCCCGATCCCGGGGCAATACCGGGACGTAAGCTATCCTATCTCTCAAGTTGGATTGAACTGCACATGGTGTGCGAATTTTATTATAATCGGTTAAGTGGTTTAGGAGTCCATTGAGGACAAACATTGTGACACGAGGTTTATATATATTAAGATTTGCATAAGTTGGAGTACCAGGCAGTACCAGACCACGAGGAAGGTCGTCTATGAGGTGGACAGAACAGATCAGAGCGGCAGTGGACAATCTAACTCTTCTCGAATGCACGAGGAAGGCGACCGAGGGCGAAATGGCATCCTGCTGTTCAGCCACCAACACCTGAATATTAAAAAATAATTAATAAATAAATATTTTCAGGACATTTATACACAGCGCCATCTAGTTCCAAGCTAAGCAGAAGCTTGTGTTATGGCAACTAGATAACGGAATAAATTACATATACATATTTTTCTATTGTAAATACATACAATATACATACAATACATAGCAACACCCAGACCCCAGAAAAATACAAATGTAAATTACAAATATATTTTTCCGGTGTGGGAATCGAACCCTTCGCGCAGAAAGCAGTTGTGTTACCGCTGCGCCAAGAGGTCTTCTGATCGTAATGACCAAGACCGCTCTGTCAAGAGCGACTACAACTAGGAAGAAGGGTAAAGCCACGGAATGTAGCTAGTCTCAATATAATTAAATTATCACAACGCTCTCCTCGACTGTACCTGCGCAGGCGCACATAAAGCACACCAAGCAATTTTTTCTCTCCACAATTACCTGCTTATGTGTTCGTGTGTATGTATGTGTGTTTACCGTTAACGAGAGATGAGATTGTATACTTTCTGATTAAGGATAGTTAGCTGTTACCCTTAGAGATTATTATTTAATGTGGCTTTTAATTTTCTTGAAAGATTTAATAATATTTAAAAATATAGGTCAATGGGTTTGTTAGTTAAGTAAACTATATCTTATCTTGTACATATTAATTAGTATTTTACTTATAACTTAATAATTTAATAGAATTTTTTTCCCTGTATGACATGACTTATTAATTTAATTCTTTAAAATACCGAATTAAAACTATAACTTAAAGCTAGCTACAAGTATGAATTTAAATTAAGAATGATAAAAAATAATATTACGTCAGGAATTTTAAATTAAAAAACACGAATTACTTATTTAAATTATTTAATTTAAACACGACGATTATGATAATTAAATACTTCTATTTTCTCACCTCCAATTTCGTCCTACACTTTTTTGAATTTAACATAATCAATTTAACTATGGTTTTAAATTTATTCACAAATATTTTTTGTAAAATTCTTTTTGAATTTCATATTTCCTTGTACTCGCGAGTTAAGTGTTCTTCTCGCATCTCTTACGTTGCCTGGAAGAAATGGCTTATAGCCATAAGACCACCATTTACGTGTGAAGTCTGTTTTCTTCTGGATTTCTCTTCTGTATA
>JADANM010005856.1:1100499-1124104 GCA_026213755.1 Eurema hecabe | reverse complement strand
TGTCTTTTCCTACGTCAAAATTCAATCTCCAAACAAATACTCAATGAAATTGGTAGCTGTAGCACGTTTATAATTATTTGACTAGATAAAAATGTTACCATATTTATAAAATATAGATTTATTTTATGCAAAACACTGCCAGTAACCGACTCTGGTAATCAAGGATAAAGTTATTTCTAGAATGAAAACAACCTTGCAAATACATTGTATTAAAATATCAAGCTTTAACAGTCGCGAAAAATGTTAATATTGCCTTCAATGAATACATTTAATATAAAAACGGCGGGACTTAAACATGTACCTTTTTGCTTCTAATAAAAAATTGGAAAAAGCGCCATCTATTTAATAAGCGTGAAACTAATTTGAGCATTGAGCAAGGCGTACCTGGCAGTGTATGAACGCGGCAAAAAAACATAGATTACAGACTAGGTTATAAATATTTAGATTTTAGAGATTCTTTTAAAATCAACAAATTATTTGTCAGAAATCGACGTTTTTAAATATTCATCGTACTTTGGTCCGATATATATTATTGGTGTGATGTCTTGTATTAAAATTATTGTTAAATATTAATTAATCAAGAAATTCCCAAACAATAGGGAGAAAGAATAAGCAAAAATATCGTACTAATAATACTATTAATATTCGCCGTAGGACATCACACCTTTTAATAAAACATACATTAGGTAATGGAACAATTCTTAAATATAAAGTAATAAATATATTAATATCAACAATAAAATTCATTACTCATTAATTTTCTCATAAATAGTTGTTACATTTTACAAGGACATATTATTATTATAAATGGTAAAGTTCAAGTCAACGATATTGTATTAAATAGATATGTCATAAGCACAAATATTTGAAGACACAAAAACATCCCAATTAGTACGTATTATCTTTAGGTGATTGATTGCCGGTGCATTCACGCGCAATTGACAAAACTTCTTTTCTTGTTGGTTTTATCATTTATCTCTTTTCTATCGTCTTGACTTGTATGTATGTGTGCTGCCGCTGCTGTGCGGAACACTTTTTTCGGTTGATTTGTTTGGGTATAACATATCTATTATACAATATCATTGGGTGAAGTCCATTTATTAAGAAATTAATGGGTTAAAAAACGAGTTTAACAGCATAGGCCTAGCGTTAAAATATTTTTAACTATACCATAATAATTAAAAGTAATTTAAAAAATACAAACTAATACATAACGTAAGAATAAAAACAAAAATTGCACATCCTCTTAATTATTTCACATTAATTGATTAGCTGACACGATACTAATGAAATTTTGCCAAGTAATTGATTTTACCTATTCTGAATTTTATACATACATAGCTTATTTTCACATAATAAAATGAATATAATTTTAGAATATTATTTAAAGTTCCAGTCGACTTAATATAATATAATATAATATAATATAATATAATATAATATAATATAATATAATATAATATAATATAATATAATATAATATAATATAAAGCAATGACGTCATATACCCATACAAAATGAGTTAACATATCAACATCGACTTTTAGAAAGAGATCGTCTACTAAGATCGGATTCATAGTGCTTTCTCTTTTTGACACGAGACTGTTCGTATATCGTGCAAGCGAGATAACGCCCCATCAAACAGAAACAAACAGACTGTCTCTCTCTAGAGATATTTAAGCATGTTTACGTCACATAAATATAAAATTAAAGAAATTACACATCAACGAAATATAAGTACATGAATTATTTTAATAATTAATATTAATTTAAAAATAATATTTATATATACAATGGTAGTAGGATCACAGGGTACAGAGTTATATTAATAAGAGAAGTCTTATCATTTGGAGGTTAGTTTCAGGTTCCGCAGTAAATTTGTAGGAACCCTTAGCTTTGTTATGTCCGTTTGTTTATACTCGGATAACCTTTCAAACGATTTACTTATAAGACTTTACTTTGCATAGGTACAATTAAGTAAGAAATAATATTTTTAGGGTATTCTTAAAAATAATTATTTTATCTTGCATCGACCCTCATACTATAGGGTATTGTTTAGAACTTTGGGTTACATAGAAATTCAGAAAATGTTGTTATTTTCCAGTTTTTGATATGCTCATCAACTTTTGCAGCCAACAGTACCTTCCGATCAGACTTTAATGTAATATAACATCAAAAGAAAATTATTTTATATTGAAAAAAGTTAAAGGTATTAAAAACAGTTAATTTAAGTAGGGCCCTAAAAGAGCTTCGCGCTTAAAATAGAAACGAAGATAAAAAAGAATTACAAGAATTATTATTTATTCGATTCTTAGACAATTATTATTTTTAAATACCAAATTGAATGTCTACTCTTAAATATTAGTAGGTATGTAAATATAATGGCATTATTTGGAAGAAAGTCTCTTAACACTGAATTCGGTTTATAGATAATATCCTTGGAACGTTATAAAATTATTTTTTATTCCATTTATAGAACTGGTAACACTGACAGGTTTTACGTTTAAAAGTAAAAAAGCAACTCCGCCTTATTTTTGGCTTAACGCTTTTCATTTCTGACATAATCACTTGCATTAAAACCTGCTTATTTAAAGACAGTGATATCTTGTACATAAACATAGTCTTTTACTTTATTTGAAGGCAGAAAAAGGCGCCTTTTTCTCTTGTCATGTCTGCACTGACACTTGACAGCTGTCATGCGTTTGAAAAAAATAATTTTATAACAGTCCAATGTGTGCTAAAATTATATTTAACCTATTAAACATGCCTCGACTCACGGCTATCCATACTTATACCTATTTAAATTTTAAATAAACCTCTATTAACCACATAAATCTTCTATCTATACATAACATTACCATAGCTTCATAAGACTTTTTAGTTCTATCAAACATCGAGTTAAAGAACAGTACTATTTTTTTGCACATGGCAATTAGAGTATATTTTTTTAAATGGCACGCAGCGTTTAGAGTTTCGACAATATTTAACTTTTTCCTATTGACATACATACACTTTAAAACCACAGATAAATATTCTTTTTGACATTTACAAAATGACAGATTATAAATACACCACCGATATAATATTGAAACAGAGCTAAATATCGGTTGTTTTTAAATTAAGCTATCTGCGTTATGATCAATTCACTTAATTAATAACCCTTTCGTCAAAAAAGGCGCTCACCTTCGCGCCAAAACAACTGTCAAAGTGACACTAGACTTGTCAACCACAGATAGCTAACGGATTAATCGCTACGCGCCGTTACAATATCAAGATATAATTTAATAAGGGAATATCTAATAACTATACTTCACTAACACAGAGTAACAGTTTTAATTAATGTACGTACGAGTATTAATGAATTTCTGAAGGCACTAGTATCCTGGTACAACATAAAACAGGATGCCGAGTGCTCAATTCCTCCGAATAAACTATTTGCCTATGATATGATTTTTTAATCGATTATTGTGTTGTCTTTTCAATAATCTGTTAGAGTCTATATGTATCATCTGTATAGTTCAAGAAACATAGACCCGAAGAGGTGAAATCGAAAGCTTAGATAGCGAAAATTATCGTATATTATAAACACACACTATAATTGAATTTACTACCTACGACTATCGGTCTAAGGTTCACTGTTACACTGAACGGGGAGATGGTCTCCACTCTGAGTCTATGGTCAATCAGGCAGTATTGTTAGTGGTTTATGATAACCTAGTAATTGCGGCAAATGTCACTAAGGAGTCAGTTCGTTAAACGTAGCTCTCGACATGAGCGCTGGTTGTCGGATCCTAGAAAGAGGCTTCGACGAGATATGTTCCGTCCATCGCGACCCCGGTCTGGTTGCCTTGAACTGTTGAGCCAGCTGGTATGTACTTCCCGCACGCTTGCTGAAATATCGAACGACATTATTAATTACATTTCGTCGTCACGACATATCGTGATATGTAAATTTATTCGTTAGAAACTGTATACAAGTTATGGTAATTAAAAATGTTTAATTTTCGAATTTTTTTTTTTAATTCAAATTTTTATTTAATTTATATAATTTTATGCCAATGTAGACAAAAGCCTTATACATAGCAATACCGAATCTACGAATTTAACAATAGAACTGTAAGCACTTACACAAGCTAAGACGGATTTCAACTTAAGTTTTTAGGTAATAGGTATATAGAGAACAAAATTGGAAGTGAGCAATTTGCAGTGATGTGGTGTAAAAAGGTGCATGGATCATGCCTTAAATGTAGACCCATCAGTGTACTGTGGAGTGTATCATGTATACACTGCTTAGAGTTTAGCAATGTTAAGACCGGTTTACAATCACCATTATAATAACATTAAATTAATACTGTCTGCACATAAAGCGCGTTCTACAGTCACCCTTACGCATGTGTGCAGTGTGTTGGCGTTTGACGTTGCGTTATGACGTCACAGCTGTATCACAACTCAGCGAAACTCTATAGCGAAATTTACAACACTCGTGGATCTACTGTCGAGGGAAATCGCATCGTTCTATTTTAATACTGAGTTAAAGTAATAAGGAGGTAGTGAAGTCTAGAAAAATGCGACTTATAACAATATTACAATACACATCGATACAATCGAATACACCTCACATTGACAATAACAAATAAACTCTTAATATAGCACAGCGAAAGCTTAAAATAATACACATCAATTACGATAATAATATTTGTATAATATAATAGTAATAACAATTGAAGCAACAACTTAGCAGCCAACACCCTGCAGACATTAAAAGCCTTTGCGCCGGCTACCACGCAGCGACAGTGACGTTTGACAGCTTGTCAGCTTGACAGGTGACAGTAGACAGGTGTCAAGTTGCACAGGCAACGGGTCGCTGAATGGTGAGCCCGGCTAGACGTACTGGTAAAGGGTCTTCGCTGGGCGCGGCTGACACCGAAGTGTCAGATGGTCGAGACGTCGCCGTGTACCGCCGAGCGCCGCGCGCTCTTTTCCTACTCGAGTCTAATAGCAGGACCTTAAATCACAACTACCTGTTAGAGCCAATTGTAATGTGCCAAGTCCTTTATTAACGGAATTCTAGATTAGATTGCCGCTTACACTAACCGCAGATTTTTTTAAGCTTTGGCAAGTTCATTTTTTTAAAAAGGTTTGATTTTTACAAAGTAACAGAAATATATGTATCAGTATAGAATGTGTTTAAGATTCGTGTAAAGAAAGGATTGTATAGTTGGATGTGTAGAAATCGCTAGTCGTATGTCGATTTCTGAATCGCGCTTATGATATTTATCCTAGAATATCCTTTAAACTTAGCTTATATACAACTTCTGGACATCGAACCATTGGGGCCTAATAACCAGTCAATAGTTCCGACTGGTTGAGGATCCTCCCCCTTCAGAGGAAGATTACTTCACACCTCTTTAGACACCGATGTTTCAATATCGAGAAGTTGTATATATGCTAAGTCTCGAACAAATATCATAAGCGCGATTCAGATCTCGGCACAATATTAGCGGTAGTTACAGATACTACATGTTAGAGAGTGTTGCAAGAATAAATACCTAAAAATAGTTTATTCAACCGGGACCATAAAAACAGAGTTCAGAGAAAACCGAGAAAGAAAGTGACTCCGGTATGAAATAAACATTCATTTAAAACAATCAACAGTACGTAAAAACTGTTTTTGTCTCCGTTCTTTTTGTTTCTCTCTCTCTCACTGTTTTAATGTTTACACGGTATAAAAATAAACAACTATCTTCCTAAAAGTATGTTAGAGATAATGATTTGTAATGAATATGAAAAGTTATACAGTAAAGAGAAGAAAAGAGTAGTAGATCAGTAAGAGTGTTAAGAAGAGTCCGTAAGAGTCGTAAACTTGGTATATTCACAGAGGAAGACTAATGTAAGAAGGGGATAGCATAACAGAAGTTACTACGAAACTAAATCTACAAAGAGAACGAATAAATTTATTTTGTTTTGATTTTCCAGGGAATTACTTACCATAAACAAGAAAATTATATAGATACATAGAGTGAGTCTATGGTTTTATTATTTTAAAACGTCAAAGAGTTTTGGAGTATTATTATTTAATTGGCTGTGGATTTTTTTCGTACACATTATTACTTATATTATTATAAGCTTATGTAAATATATATTTATTTGCCAATGTGATTGAATTGCTACAAATTTATTGCTTCCTTCCAATAGTATGAAGCGTAGCGAACTTAAATAATTTTGGTGTTCCAGCGAAAGCATTTATATAATTTTGTATATTAATCAATATATTTTTTATATATTTTGGGAGTGTACCACGCAAGCACGTCAGGGGCACATTGTCTAGCCACACAAGCAACAATACGGGAATCAATCGCGTTATCGGTGCAACATTTGTTTCAACGACCAACATAATCGTAACTTAAATAAAAAAACATCGTATCGTATAAATGTCTTCAGCTTAATAAAAAAATGTCGTCACGTGTAAAAATGTCGTTGGTCGTAAAAACGATGCCGACACGCAATTGAAAACAACATGGACGGTGCTGTGTGCTGTTTATACCTCGCGACGCGGACCCGTAGCGAGTCCGATCGGACTGACGCACCGTACGGAACGACGACGCTTCTGTCGTGACACAAAATCCTTAGAATTATCATAAAAAGTACCTACATCTACACGTGTTAACCTAATGATCGACTATTGAATCTTTTCTACGTGATGTCTACGTCACATGCTATATATTATGGTAATTGTTACCATCTGGTTGGGCCTTTACTACACCTCCATTGGAAACTAAATTAAAAAAGAAGCTGTTTGCAACTATGCTTAAAAACTTTTCACATCAACCTATTTGAACAACAATCAAATCGAACATTTAAAAACAAATCCCTTCATTCAAATTTCGAAACACACTATCATTTAAATTTCGAATCGTTGCAGTCTATGGCTTTGAGAAATGAACTGCGCGGTATTGTCAATTTGAAAATGGATCGTGCGCGGGGTATATTACCTGGTATTTCTGTGGACAGCAGCCACATCGCGCGCAGCACGCGAGGAGGGCGGGCGCGCGGCCGGAGTGCGCCGGCGACGCGAGCGGCGACGGCGAACCCGGTCTCTTCACAGCTCCGTTGTAAGGATTTTCCATTTCGACGAACTCCCGATCCTGTAATTGGTATCTTTGATAATCCTATGAACAGAAAAAAACTGAAGAATTAAACATGTATTCACTGGTATAGTATCTTAAATAATAGAAATGGATGAACAAAGAAAATTTTAATTGACGCAAGAAATTTAAAACTGCTAAGTGCTTTCGTAAGGAAGAATCATTCTATTTAAATAAGTTTATTTCAAATAAAAAGTAACATTCCAAGATGCTATGCTAAAATAAGGCGGGGTTCATAGAAAGAAGAAAAGATGATAAGTTCAGTGATCATTGCTTCAGGTTTTAAAGGGTACGAAATAAAAGTCAGAAAAGACCAGAACTCGCCAGGATTCGACTTCCATTAATCTTTATGAACTCAGTAAGTTTAATATCAAATTAGTTTTAAATTGAATATTTTTACGTTGCTTCTATTGGCTTAATATCATTTAAAGAATCATGGCAAATCGCTGTCTTCAAAAGAGCATTATCTAAACCTAATTTAAAATTAAGTTCTAACGGCCGGATACTCATACGCGAATCAAATTTAAGCACGCCTCAAGTCTAGCAAGTTTGAAAGATTTGTATGGCAAAGTGTCAAATCGGATCTTTGAGGTTTACTTAAATTTAAGCAACGTTTAAGTATTCCGGCATAAGGATACGAGTGGTAACTAAAATAGCAACATCAACATGCATTTTATTTATACTATTCTACCATTTAACAAGTTATATACCTTTAGACGTCAGTAGTGAATTTTTGAAGACAATTTTTACACATAACTTACCTTTCTGATGCTTTACTTTGAACGATACGTCTTCTGGTGTCCTAAATTTGTATACCAGAAAAACATAGTTATTTTGTTCTTAATCTGGCTATACTTATAGCCAAACTGGGCTATAGACTGTCATTCTATTTAGCTTGTGTTCAAAGCTATCCTGGGGTTTAGGGAAAAACATAATTTTTCCAAATACCTCAATTGAAAGACCACTGTTAGCATACTACACAAGTAAAGCTGGTTTTAGAACAAGTGACCAACATTACCTACCATCATCTGACATTTAAACACATATCAAAGATACCTTTATCGCGATCAACGTCCTAATCATCTTCCAAGTCAATCGAACACACTCACACATTAACACGAAACACACACATATATAAAAATCACACTTAGAGCAATCCTAATACTACTGACCGTGGTACGTTCGAGACATCTCAGTAGGTGATGATGCTGCAACTCAAAAATGTCTTCATCACGACCGGCGTCATCGAGTTCAACTCCTGACTCCTGGGCAGCCAAGCGGGCTTCAGCAGCCTTCTTCTTGGAGACGAAGGCAGCGCCTGATGAAGCTTTGGCAATTCGGATGCGGGCGAGGCGGGCTTTCTGCAATTTTATTTATGTAAGCTTTGTTATTACAATCAAGATAACTTAAGCGTAGCTTGATTTGAAAAAGAGCAACTATCAGAGTCTCTTGCCGGTTCTTCTCTGTAGAAATTGCCTTGGAAGACTGGTAAATTACTGTTTTGTAATAAATACCAGAAGGGTTCAAAAGCGTGCCTAGTTGAATAAAGATAGGTAATATATGTATTAAATATATAAGCACAATCCTAATAACTGCCGCCTTGTCATACAAAGTTATATCTAGGCAACCGTAGAAGAGGAAATAAATTGCAATTTTATAAAAGAGGAATAAGATTTCAGTAGAACAAAGTCATGATATTGTTATCTTTAAAAAAAAAGATACGGATCAGAAAGTCTGACTTCTGACTACCATAATTTTTTTATCGATTCCATTGGATAAATTCGGGAACTCGAGAAAAAATATGTACCACGTTATATTCTACAATAACAAAAATCTAATTTAAATAAATTTAATTCGACCTATAAAAACGTCCACATTGAAACCTCTATCCAAAATATACATTCAGAACAATAATTTCGTTACAACTAACACATCCTGAAATAACATTAGCATTGTCTTGCTCGGAAAAGGTTTTAATTAAAATCAGGATTGAAATATCATTTGAGCACTGTTAGCGGTGATAAAGTTATGAAAATTATCTTATATTATAGCGACCAGCCCCGCACGCATTTTTATGCATGTGTTATACATATAAACCTTCCTCTTGAAACACTATCTATTAAAAAAACAGTATATATAATTTTAAAGATTTAGACTTACACATGGATATAGGGACAGAATAAGCGACTTTGTTTTATACTATGTAGTGACTAGCCTAGCTTCGCACGCTGTACAATACATATAAACCTTCCTCTAAATAATAAATCACTCTATCAATTGAAAAAACAATGATTGTTTCGTAATACCCTGACGATGTGAAAGAGTTACTATATGTAGATTTTTTTTTAATTAAAGCATGCGATCAGTCCTCTCGACTGAGAAGATGTCTTGGAAGAGCTTAAGTTTTTGTTTAGAGAGACCCATGGACTTAGGGGAAACAATCATGAATTATGTCGGACATAACCACGCTGTGTTCCATTCTACATAGTTCAGCAAATAGCACCTGCTATATGTAGCCTAGTTGAATAAAGATATTGAAGATATTGACTTTGACATACCCTCTGCGCCTTTCGTTTATCAGCCCTCTGGTTCTGGTGGTAGATCCTGGAGAAGTTGGAGACGATGACAGGCACAGGTAGGGCGATCACCAGCACTCCAGAGAGGGAACACACCCCTCCCACTATCTTGCCAGCAATAGTTCCAGGCACCATGTCACCGTAGCTGAAAAAGAAAATAGTTATCAACTTTTGCATTTTTTTTTTATAACAAAGGGGGCGAACGAGCAGGCGAAATAAAAGCTTAAACCAGTAATCAATATTAGTTGTAAAGAGCTCTTAATATAAGTAATGTTGTATGCAGAGTCTATATTTCTTCAACACGCGTGTAAATACACAAGAATTTAAATTAACTTATATCCAACAAAATGTCCAAAAAAATAGATAAAAGTTGTTATTGACGAAAAAGAAATTTTGAAATTTAAAAAACAAATACATTTACATAGCAATTTTATTCATTACTCTTTGTAATATACAAAATATGAGAATAATCTAACCTAGATAATATTATTAACAGGCCTTATCACTACAATGTGATTTTTTCCAGGCAATTGATGGACAGAAAAGAGATAGATGTAAAAATTATGTCAAACTTGAATCTAAAAATACACTTCCAAAATTCTCCAAATGAATACCTTCCCATCTCTCATAAAAAACCTACATAGGAACCATTGACTCATAACACTAGTGACTAGACTGATAGTCCCTTAATAATAATTTATTTTTATGATAAAGAGAATTAGCTTAAGAATGTCTCTGAGGCAAATTCAGAGGATAAGGAAAAAAATAAAAAAATAATAATAATTTAATCGGTCCGCCGTATGTGAAGCCACAACTGTATACATATAAGTATGAAAAGAGCGTTCTCATACTCATTGACGCGCCCATATTTCTAGATACTATAATAAACTAGCTGTTGCCCGTGAATCCGTCCGCGTGGATTTTCATAAAAACTTTGACCCTCACTAACTCCCGTTCCCGTTGGAATTTTGCAATGTCCTGTTGCAACTAAGCTTTAAGTTTACTAAGCTCCCTGCATGCCAAATTTCAAGCGTCTAACTTAAGCGGTTTGGATTTATCATACAAAAGGATTTTCCCCCTAATTCCCGTTCCCATGTAAATTTCGGGAATTCCTTTCTTAGTGCACCTCTAGAGTACCTAAGCTACGTCTCTCTACATCGTGTAGCCGTTTAGACTGTGCGTTGATATGTCAGTCAGTTTCTCCTTTTATATATATAGATAGATTTAGCCTATACATGTAGTAAAATTGAAATATACCAAAAGCATACGATTTTTTATACTACGTTACGATGTAATGTGACGAAATTGTCTAGGTTGAAATGACTTCATTTTACTTGCCCATACTGCGGTTCTAGGTGTCAATATTCTATGTACAAAACAATGTTAATTAGAAGTCCATCTCAATAATGACGTAGAGTCAATTACTGGTGCCTGAAGTAAACAATTTTACTATAAAAACGAATATCACTTATGACCAAACATCAAAGCGAACGAGATGAGTCAATTTTATTACCAGCTAGCTTCCTGCATTACGCGATATTGTAAACAATTTAATAATAACAACCTCGCTTTCCGAAAAATTCCTTACTTTTGTCCGACTTCAATAATAGAGACTTTGTTTGTTTAATCGCATTGTAGGTGGTAAGAAAAACAATGGATTCTTCCTATTTTCATTTCTAAATTATGAGAAAGTTTGACTTAAATTTCTGTTTTATAGATGGGGCAGTCTTCATTTCGAAGACGTCAATTCAATTTGTGTAGACAATGGTTAATTCCTGGTCCTATTGAGATAGAAAAGACTGAGGTCTTTTTATTGTATTCTGAATGTTCTTTTATATTTCCAGAATATTCACCCAAAACATTTACAAGCTTTGCCAATCATTAGCAAGAATTAGGCGACTTTTATTTGTTCATATATTATATAAAAACACTAGCGACCCAACCCGACTTCGCTCGCATACATTATGCATGTATTATACATATTAACCGTCCTCATGAATCACTCTATCTATTAAAAAAACCGCATGGGAAACGGTTGCGTAGTTGTAAAGATTTAAGCATACATCGGGATATAGGAACAGGGGTAGCGACTATTTTAAACTATGTAGTGATGTAGTATTCCGCCATTTTACATCCTTCATAGTACCCGTGCTAAAAAACCACAGTCTAATACCATTAAAAAAATTACCAGACACACAAAACAACAAATTAACCCAAAACTCTGAGAAAAGACACGTGCCCGTCTTTCGTGATTAGTTTTTTGTTTTGATCAAACATGTCCCACTTGCCCGTGATAGATGGTACAGACAAAACGATTAAGATGAATCACCTAAACATAAAACGATCAATCGGGAATAGATGAGACACATGTAGCTCCTTTACAAGACAAATCAAAAGTACCTGCATTAGTCCGGGCGTTTTTTATTTAGATTTTAAAAACTTTAAATAAGTGTCTTCAAATTTAGGGGCAATGTTATAATATCCTACTCTAATAATTATAAAGAGGACAGATTTTTATTTTCATGTGTAACGAATTAACTCAAAAAGTACTTGACCGATTTTAAATTATCTTTTTTCACTAAACAGCTACATTATTAATGAGAAACACAGGCTATACTTAGTACTATTTCTACCTGTGCGAAGCCGGGAAGGGCTAGTATTATATATACCTTTTAAAACCAATAAATAATTAGCAAGGATCTAGTATGCAAATATCCAAGTGTAGAAAAAGGCTTTCCATCTTAGCTGTTTAAAACCTAATAAATTAGCAGGGCCAGTAAATATTGGGGTTCGCGGAAGAGTCTGCAAAGGTGCCCGGGATCCCCACTCACTGCGGCGTAGCGATTAACAGTAGGGTTTTGGTCGGTAGAAGTCCGACATAACCCATGGTCCTTCCCCGAGGTCCATGGGTATCCTATGAGGAGGACCACTATAAAAAAAAGGGCCAGTTAATATCCAACAACAAAAAATATCGCTTTCCAAACTGTTCACTTGCCCGCCCACAAAAATAAGTCTACAATTTTAATCATATAAATAGGCTTATTAAAATAAAACGCGAACTCTCGACTCAAAATGTTTCGTTTCAGTCCTCCAATAGGCTCGTTCAAGACTTCGCCATTTCCACGCACTGCCAAGTGACACTTGACGGGAAATAAACTCGTTTTCGTGGTTAAAATCCGCGAAAAACCCAGCTTTGTGATGTACGCTTAAATTCGTATTTGTATGTACTAGCTAGTTTTTTTTGGATTGTATTAGTTTTTTTGTTTGTGCATTTAGTTAAAGAGAAATGGAAGAATTTTTACGAGATGTGCTCCCTATTATTAACAAAAGACTTCGGTTTCGGGGTTCGGAAACCCCGGAAACACATAAAACTTAAGGACCTTCAAAAAAAGGGCACCTTTCCTTACAAGGCTGGCAAAACATTCGTGACAACGCAAGTACTCATTGACGGCGATCACTTTACATCAATTGATGTTCTTTTGCGTCTTTTTATATATGCCGTGGAAACGGATAGCGCTAAGTGTTGGGTTACTGATTTGATTATTGTGGTACTGAGGGTAGTACCGAGATGTTATTGTAATACAGAGTCGTATTTAAGGGGGTGGGGTTCACACCTTCATAACGAAACTGTCGGTTTACCACTGATCTGATTTAATTTATTTGAATTGTAATCATTGCGAACAAAGTGAGGTTATAATTCACGTTTACATTATCACTCTACGCCGTCTGCGGAATAAACCCTGTACCATCTTATCGAGATGGTGACGGTGCTACCGCTCAGCTGTCGCTTATACCGTCATATAAATATATCTCTTAGTTGGAATAAAGCTTTTTTATAGTATCTATATATATAGATATGATATATGGCCTAGTATACCCATGGGTAATATACATAGGGGCAAAGATCATATGTAGAACTTCTACGGACCAAAAACCCCACAGTGTCCCATCTCAATACAACGGACCTTTACTTCCACGAAACTAGATTAGACTTAGTCTTATTTTTTTATGTATAAAAGCGAACAAACGAGCAGGAAGTGTTCCTGATGGTAAATAACCACCTCCGCCCATAACAACGAACGTGTATCCCATAAGGTACTATTACCGGTATTTACAGGAGTGAATACTAGGTAAACTACGGGAGCTAGTGACATTTTATAACTATAAATGAGCAATGAAGCAGGGTTAAAAGCCGATGCATCGACGCCACTTAAAATAGCCAAGTGCACGGTAAACATGGAGATTATTTATATTAAAATTATGAGCGCGCTTGAACACGGCCGACCGAGCGGTTAGAATTTATAAGCTAATACATCTGATATTATATAGCTAGTGTTTACACTGTGATATTGTTTGTTTAAAATTATAAGTATAATAATCGTCAAAAAAGTTTAGCGATTGACGAGAATAGCTGCGCATCGGTAGAATCGCGCTTGTTGGTGCCAGAAAGACAACACGACTGGCACAACCAATCAACGCTCGCGCACCCGACGATCACGCGCCCCGCGCGCCGTGCTTTCCCCTCGATACCTTATTCTTGACTTCTGCGCAGGTTTCGTTCACCGCTAAAGGAAATTGACTTACGTGGAAATTGAAGGAGGTTACTATACCAATGATATCATATAATAGATATGTTATACCCATACAAATCAACCGAAAAAAGTGTTCCGCACAGCAGCGGCAACACACATACGTAGGTACAAGTCAAAACGATAGAAAAGAGATATATGATAAAACAAACAAGAGATAGGTAGTTTTGTCCGTTGCACGTGAATGCACCGGGAACCAATCATCTAAAGGCAAGACGTCCTAATTAGGATGTTTTTGCGTCTTCAAAATTTTGCGCTTATAACATATCTATTTAATATAATATCATTGATTGGCATGTTGGAAGACTCGATGACGCGCACACAAGCCCACCGATAATGTTGCTGCTATAATAAATTTACCCTATAAATGCACTACGGCGACGATCTATGTAGTTAGATAAAATTGTCTAGCTTGAAATGGCTTCAATTTGCGTGCTTATACTGCGGCTCTAGGCGTTATTATTTTATGAAAACTTTTATCTTCATACTTTTTTAAAATAATCGTTCAAATTTGTTCAGAAGTATGAAAGATTATTCAATGCAAACGAAAAATCATATCTTACCCTTTAACAATATTGGTACAGATAATGTTATCTATACTAATATATAAAGCTGAAGAGTTTGTTTGTTTGTTTGTTTGAACGCGCTAATCTCAGGAACTACTGGTTCGAATTGAAAAATTCTTTTTTTATTGAATTGACCATTTATCGAGGAAGGCTTTAGGCTACATAACATCACGCTGCGACTAATAGGAGCGAAGATATAATGGAAAATATGGAAAAAACGGGGAAAATTATTCATCTTTGCGGGCTTCCTTTGCGTGCGCTGCGAAAACGGTTCAAGATACAAAATAATATGTATGAAAGAATTATTCCTCTTTAAATGATCAAAAAAAAAGTCCGCGACAGTATATGTCTATCTTCTAAGATTGACTCACTATAACATAATAATAGAAATAGTTCCGACGGGGACGAAGTCGCGAGCAACAGCTAGTAGGTAATAAAGTTTAAAAATAAACATATTTTTCTTAAATCGTAAATTTCATATAAGCGTCGAATTGTGATTCATCCTAAAATGTATCATGTTGATCGAAATATGATTTGCAAAGAAATAAATATTGATAACGCGTTTGTTAAAAATAAATAAATTGATTTGTTTTTTTTTATCGTTGTAGATACAATATGAGGAGTACAGAAGCAAACTCTTCATATTAAAAAATATAAAATAAAAAAAGCAAACAATTTATTACGACACGGTGGAAATATGCAAATTACTCAGTTTATGTATAGTACGCGTCACGAATCTTTAGCGCTGAACGAAACCTGCGCAGAAGTCAAAAATAAGGTATCGAGGTAGCGGCGAGGCGCGCGGGGCGCGTGATCGTCGGGTGCGCGAGCGTTGATTGGTTGTCCCAGTCGTGTTGTCTTTCTCGCACTAATATGTCAATTACGAGCGCGATTCTACCGATGCGCAGCTATTCTCGTCAATCGCTAAACATAAATGACGCGTACTACATTTTGTGATTGAAACGCATTTGCTTTTATTTATTGGTAGATATCCGTTTTTGACAATTTGCCACTCTTAACCGTAAAATGGTATCTATATAAAAAAAATTCTCTTGTTTACGTGACTATATACAATTAAAAAAAAAAACATGCTATAACATATTTTGTATGTGGCAATAAAACGTTTAAAAAAAGAACTAGCATAAAAGAAAAAAATAAAACTCTAAATTCAAATGCGATTCAATGCCGTTTAACAGAACATTGGTCCCGCGCGCGAGAATTTTTTTTTCACCGCATTGCAGAGAAACTAAATCCCAATACATGTTTAAATTAAAAAATATATTTTAGCATAAACATATAAATAATTGAATAATAGTCTTTCTATGGATTCTTTTTAAATTAGCTGTATACTGAAATTAAACACGCGGAGAAATAAATTCAATTTTTTTTAATATACTATCATTTACGTATACATGACATACGAGAGCGGTGGCCCGCGACTCCGTCCGCGTGGACTTTCATATAATTTTTTTTCATATTATGAATTTCAAATGAAAACGTCCTCTTGTCACGACACATATTCAAAGCTTTACTGTTACGATGATTTATAATTCGAATACAATGATATTATCTATATACATATAAAAATAAATTGCTGGTTGTTAGTCTCGCTAAAACTCGAAAACGGCTGAACGGATTGGTCTTGAAATGTTCGTACAGTTCTAGGGAAGGTTTAAAATGTGAGAAAAGCTTGAACAACTATCGGGAAAGGTATGAAAAATAGGATTTTGCTATTTCTCATACAAACGTTTAAGAGATCTTATTACCGCGGCACAGTTCAAATCCAATCATTGTACCCGTGCGGAGCCGAGGCGGGCTGCTAGCATTAAAGAGATATGTACATACAATACATGGTTGCTATGTATTGTATGTTACATACACATTACATTATTGCTGAGTGTCATAGGCTATATAAAAAAATGATTGTTAACATTACGCCCAACGAATTACGACATTACACAACGGTTACGGGACTGCTAGTTTTGTAATAAATCTAGTTGACGACCGCTTGGCGCAGTGGTAATGCACCTGCCTTCTGCGCGAAGGGTCGTGGGTTCGATTCCCACACCGGAAAAATATATTTGTAATTTACATTTGTATTTTTCTGGGGTCTGGGTGTTGCTATGTATTGTATGTATGTATTTACAAAAGAAAAGTAATGTATATGTAATTTATTCCGTTATCTAGTTGCCATAACACAAGCTTCGGCTTAGCTTAGAACTAGATGGCGCTGTGTATAAATGTCCTGAAAATATATATATAAACGTTAAATCCTTCGAAATCTCTCATCTGATTGGAGATGTTTTTGTATTTCATAGGTTTTCTTTCAGTAAGTGAGCATCGAAGGCCTATTACTGCCTTTCTATTTTTCCTTATTCACCTCCGGCAAAAAAAACATTCCTGGTTAATTGAACGGTGGTGAAACCGCAAACAGCTGGTTTATCTGTATATATAAAAGGAGAAACTGACCTGACTGACTGACGGACATATCAACGCACAGCCTAAACGGCTAAAAGTAGGTACTTGAAATTTGGAAGGGACGTAGCTTAGGTACCGTAGAGGTGCACAAAGAAAAGAATTCCCGAAATTCCCGCGGGAACGGGAATTAGCGGGAAAAATATTTGTATGATATCTAGGTTAGGTACAGCGTGAACGAAGTCGCGTCGTTCTAGTATGGCTATATTTGTGGTACCTTCGAGTAAATAATATAAAAATAAGTGCTCAGGCAATTTCCACAAAGAAATTAACAAAGCAAGAAATAAATTATTTCTTGCTTCCGTCTCACCCGAAGGTGTCTTTGGATAAAAGGAGACTTTTAGTTCCTTACAAGTCTGGATTATAATTAATGGTACACACAGAATAATAACGCCTAGAACCGCTATATAGCGACGCACTGTAAAGCCATTTCAAACTTTGACAATTTTGTCTACTTACATAGATCGTGGCCGCAGTGCATGGCATTAAAATTAGTATGTTTTTAAAAGATTTAATATTTTCCACATTTATAGGGTAAATTTCTTATAACAGCAACATTATCAGTGGGCTCGTGTGCGTGTCATGTAGTATAAGAACGTGTTGTTTAACACTTACATAATACATATACACAGTTTTGGCTTCAGCAGCGCGCCATCGACCACAGATTTATTTATTTATTTATTTATTTCAATATATAATTAACACGGTCATTCACCAATTACGCTAATTATAGACATTAAATTCATGCATCTCTCTCGCAAAACTTCAAGCATACCGACAATATTACAGATATTGCAATATTAACACCTTTAGTCAAAACAAGTACTAGCTGCAAATAAATGCATACTATTTCTTCGCTTACGGCCGACCTGTTACTAAGGAACTATCACTGGAGCCAGCGAAATTACTGGGCTAATGAGTCTTAACATCTGATGACTCAAAGTGGGGAGCGTCGGTGTAGTGCACCCCTGCCCGGAGTTGGGCTTTATAGCAAAGTTCCGGGTAGCACTGCATTGGCTATGGGCTGGCGTTACTCTTACCATCAGGAGTGCGTCCAGCTCGTCTCCCGTCTTCATGATATAAAAAAACATCACTGATTCTCACACCCACCTATACACACACACACACCCACACATACACACACGCACTCAGTCACACACAACATTTCTATTTTTTTTTTATATACCTTATGTAACAAAACAAGTGTCCGATCCGAAAACCTCTTACTATATACCGGTTGTAGGTCCTTATTTTGCTATCGTATTGATAAAAACATAATTATTTTTTCCAAACAAAAAAAAATAAACTAAGTAAAATTGTAATTTACAAGGCAACACGGTCTCGCGTTCACGTGCTCGGGTATAGGGTCTACGATCCGTACGTGTGTTGCTAGCTTTTGTGAATTTCTTAGAATTCGTGAAAATTTTTCACTAGAAACATAATCGTTAAAACTTTATTGCATTGTTATTTTTAGATATATATTTTTTATTTTATTTTATTCGAAAAGCTATTTGGAAAGAGAATGTTACCCTTTAGGATCGGACACCTTTTGTAATACACTGTATAAAACCATACATTAATTTCGTCTTAATTACTGTTAATATCTGCGGGAGGGCCTGGTGTCCTGAAATACGGGCTTATACCCTAGTTTAGGCACCAGACTCAATACAAATGTCACTGTGAATTGTAATTGTATTCAATATTAAATTTAGATTGTATTTATTGTATTGTATGTGCAGGATTCACCTTCATAAATGGCTTAACATTTTTCCAATCTTAGGTTTTATCCGTATAGCGGGTAGATATAACGTGGGTAGTCGGGCGAGGAGAGCGTTCGATCAATTCAAAAAAATATGTCGTCACACGATTAGTTCGTTATTTATTAATTTCATAATAGTAAATCAGAGTTTATAATTTTTAATGATTGAGAAAGTATCACTGGATTTAAAACATACTACCAGAATCGACCCGAACAGATAATGGCCGCTTCCCGCGCTCGGTGTTATGTCAGTTGTCAAACTCGAAATGTCATGTCCTAATCAACTGAAATTGATGATCATAGTCTATGCGCCCAAAAATGAATAAATAAATTATTATTATCTATGCGTTATACGTCTATGGTATATGAATGCTATCTGCTCAACATCTGATGGCAATGTAGGCCGCTCTGACGTCACGGACATATCATTTGGCACTGAAGCATATGACATGAATAACAAAACAAAATAGAAAGTGCATTTTGTTCACACTTCACATTGGCTGGATCGGATCACATCGCATTATATTAATACTAGCAGTTCACCGCGTGGATGGAGGACGCAAAGTATCCTATCTGTTAATAATTTTTTAAATATATTTTTATTTTCTATTGACCTACTTGACTTACTATCCTGCGTCCCCTAGGTGGGGCAGAGGGCGTCCAAAATGCGCCGCCATCCCGTTCTGTCTTTTCTATATTACGTGTAATAATATTTTTTTAACTAAACCTTAAGTGTGTTTGAACGCGCTAAGCGCAACTTCTGGTTCGAAATGTAAAATAGGTATTTTTATCAAGAAATAATGCATTTATCAAGAATGGCTGTTTAACATCACGCTGCAAAGAAACAACAACAGTTCTTCTGACACAAGCAAACAAAACAAAAAATTTCACTTACGCAATCATTTGCGTAAAGTTCTTACTGTAAAAATATTTTTTAATACAGAAATTGAGGCGAAAAAAGGCGCTAGAAGTTAGTTAGTTACTACTCATTAAGTATCAAATAAAAGCAAAATAAATTAGCCTTCCCATAAATAAAAAAAACGTTGTAGAACAACCTGAACCAGTTGTACTCCATCACAAGTCACGGGACATGCATAAATAAAACGCTTAAAACAATAAAAGTCGCGTCTAAAATGTCGCGAACAAATAAATCCGAGCCGCCGTCAATGTTTATTACTGAATTTATTACGGATATAAACGTCGCAAGAGTATGCTATATGTTTTAAAAAACAATTTGACAAAACATTCTTGTTTGTTCCATTGACTAGTATAGAAACGTTCAATTCTTGTTTGTTTCATTGAATGTTCTGTCAATTAACATATAGTAATGACTATTTTTTTATAACTAAGAGCTAAGTCTGTCAAATTCAATAATTACTTTTTTTTTAATAGGGGAGCAAACGAGCAGGCGAGCCATCTGATGGAAAATGGTCATCGCAGATCGCTGACTATAAACACGCGCGGGGCTTGACAGCTCTGGAGTGGGTTGCCAACTTATTATAATACGTTAACTTATAACAAACTTTAGAAAGAGAGGACGCGCTAGTTTCAGATTTTATTAGCGTTATCTCTTTCATTCATGAGTCTCTTCTACCGAGACTTCTACGAGAAGTTAGTTGTTACTTGTTAGTGTATCGTACGAGTGCGGACGTCGCGTCGTTTAAAAAAGACATAAAATACGAAAAAGGAGCTACTAACTACGCTGTAAGATAATATTAGAGCACAAAACACAATGACATCTTTGATTTAATGCTATTATTTACCAAAATATCGATCTTATTCATACTTTACAAAAAACAAATGGTGAACCATATTAAAAATATTATAAATATATTCTATCTAGCTGACCTCTTTAATTATTTCTTTACAATTGAGTATGACAGTCTATAACCCAAATAATGTTTTTTCTACTGGTAACATTATTATCAAAATCGTTTTATTAAGTCTAATAGTTAGAACCGGACAGACTAACGAACTCTACCTATTTATAACATCAGTAGTAATTATGCTAATTTAACGTATTATGAAAATGACGAACTATTGTCGAGTATAAAACGTAGCTTTATCCATATTTATAGGTTAACCTAATTCGGAGACTTTTAAACCCTTTTCAGAATGTCGAACCAATATGGCTGCCGTTCGCGCCATACTTTTATCTTTAATACTTTTATGAAGCGATCAAACATTTCCCAATAACTTTTAAGTGACAATAATTAAAGACTGATTTAAATGAATAAAGAAATCTATATATATAAAATTCAAAGGTGACTGACTGACATAGTGGTCCATCAACGCACAGCCCAAACTACTACACGGATCGGGCTGAAATTTTCAGTGCAGGTAGATGTTATGACGTAGGCATCCGCTAAGAAAGGAATTTCCGAAATTCCCTCGGGAACGGGAATTAGCGAGAAAATCCTTTTGTATGAAAAATCTAAACCGCTTAAGTTAGAAGCTTGAAATTTGGCATGCAGGTACCTTAGTAAACTTAAAGGTTATTTTTGCTACATGATATTGCAAAATTCCCACGGGCACCGGAGAAAGCGGGATAAAAACATTTGAATAACAAATTCTAGGCAAAAAGGATTAGAAGGGAGGGAAGAAGGGGTAAAAGTTTATATGAAAGTCCACGCGGACGGAGTCGCGGGCAATAATTTTCAATGATAAAATATATATACTGAAAACTCGCAAAAGAAATAATTAAAAATTATTCAACAAGTCAGCAGCATTTTAATGTTTAAATCCTCATTGAAATATAGCAATAACATATCATTATATTAGTATCCATTTCACCGCTAACATTGTAATAATCCTTCGTCCGGGTATAACCGGGTATGTCCGGGTAAGCCGGTTGATCCGGATTGAGAGTTAATACCGGGCTTAAGTGCAAATAAAATATAGTTTATAAAACTTCAAATGTTAAGCTTTTACTAAATCTCGTAGTTAGCAAATTAATTTTAAATACTAATCTCTTCAGAGATTTTCTTTTTTCTTTACGATTAAGATTAATTATTATATTATGACAGATAGCTTAGTTAGTTATATTGTGACTGGCAGCTTCATCAAAAAGTAAATTCTCCTTTTATTAATTATACTTTCATCCATATTTAAACTGAACTATCAAAATCTATTACAAATAAACGAAACAAAGCTTGCCTGGTAGAAATTACATTTAAGTGATAATGCAGCTTCAAACGATTTTGTAAATTGTATCAGTTTGTAGTTTTGTTCTTTTGTTATCAAAATAAATAAATTTTCGCGACCGAAGTCGCGAGTAACACCTAGTATCTATACTAATTACTAATATATAAAGCTGAAGAGTTTGTCTGTTTGTTTGTTTGTTTGTTTGAACGCGCTAATCTCAGCAACTACTGGTTCGAATTGAAAAATTATATTTTGATTGAATAGACAATTTATCGAGGAAGGCTTTAGGCTACATAACATCACGCTGCGACTAATAGGAGCGAAGATATAAGGGAAGATGTGGAAAAAACGGGGAAAATTATTCATCTTTGTGGGCTTCCTTTGCGTGCGCTGCGAAAACGGTTCAAGATACCAAAAAAATATGTATGAGAGAATTATTCCTATTTAAATGATCTAAAAAAAAGTCCGCGACAGTATATGTCTATCTTCTAAGATTGACTCACTATAACATAATAATAGATCCGACGGGGACGAAGTCGCGAGCAACAGCTAGTATTAAATATACGTCAAAGCACATCCATTGTTACTAACTAATCTATTTAAAACATGATATTAATATCTTTAATTAAAATTAGTTTTGGCAAACGGTCGGCATAATTCTGGTCAACATCTGGGCGCCGGTGACCCAATTATAACGATTCTGATTATTATCAGTTAGGTAATAAGTTAGTGACGTAAGACTTAAGTGTAAATGAAGTCGACTCGTAAGTCTCAGTAAGTTATGACTTATGATTCAAGTAATCACTTAAAGGTATTCTTTTATATCAAAATTATACTAAGACGTTAGTGTGATCATAGTGATCTATCAACGCACAGCCCAAACCACTGGATGATCGGGCTGAAATTTGCCATGTAGGTAGATGTTATGACGTAGGCATCCGCTAAGAAAGGATTTTGATCAATTCCACCCTCAAGGGGATAAAATAGGGGATGAAAGTTTATATGAAAATCCACGCGGGCGGAGTCGCGGGAAACAGCTAGTTATTAATTTGCGTCATAAAATAATGTTTAACAAAAAATAAACCGACTTTAAACTAAAAAGCAAAAAATAAATTTGCTTCCCACAAAGTAATACGCATTTAATAATTAATCCTACCAAGTAAATGCTATACAATATCCATTTAACCAAACAAACACTTATTGTTTTACTTGGCACCGACTTCTAAATTATAAAATAACTATTAAATCATTTCGATACACTACATGAAAATGCGTATTACTTTAAATAAAATTAAATTAAACCACGTATATAGGTACCTAATACTACAGTCGAATAATTCAAAATTTTTTA
>JADANM010005856.1:967918-1033871 GCA_026213755.1 Eurema hecabe | reverse complement strand
CTAGTGACGTGCCGCATCGACCGCGCGACCCCGCGGTATCGATTCCAGCAATCGATGCCGGCAGCTGACGCGCGACCTGTTAGTAAACCTATTGAGCGCTCACTATACATTTCCTTTAATATATATTGTAGCGACTTTAAATTAATATAAGAAACCATTTAAATTTCGAATAAAATCACTGAGAAAAATCGTATCAAAATGTCATTCTAAAACAATAAATACGTTCCATTTTAAAGCGCGAATTGAACCATAAATTTATTGAAACTTTAAATTTCAAACGCTGTCTTAATAAAAAAGCTAAGCTAGTTTGAATTTCGAACGCGCTAGTGACGTACCGCATCGACCGCGCGACCCCGCGGTATCGATTCCAGCAATCGATGGAGGCAGCTGACGCGAACGGTGTTTGTAAACGCATTGAGCGCCTATGACACAATTTTCTCGAGATACACTTGTATAATCTATGACTATAAAAAAAACGCGGCATATTGGGAATAGATGAAAATGTTTTACTGTAATTAGATTCTGATTATAGCTTTTGTGTTTGAATGATTATGAAATTAGAATTAAGGAAGCCCCTTTTTAACGCATGTTGGAACATTTTTAACTTGGTAATGGAATTTTACCAGTTTGTAATTTAAATACGTACTGAGATGACCTCTATTAGGCGTAAGGTATTTTTTGATGAGATATTATCAGAAAAATAAATATAACGCTTAATCTCCCAGCCAACATTTTTGGGACCACATATTCTATTTCCATAAATTGAACATACAAATACTTAACGTCTATAACTTTAACTAAGTAACAATACATAGACCATGACAAAAGACCTAAGCATGCAGACGTACCTGCCAATCTCAGAGCTGACATCCTCTGGAACTCCGGCTCCTGCAGCCACTTCCACATCCGCCTGAACGTTTCCCTTCCCGACTTTAGCTTCGACCACGGCTTCGGATTCCTCAAGAGATCACTCAGCGTGCCCTGTGACCTGCAGAGCACCCTCTGCGCGAAGATCGCCTGCGGTATCGAATACCTCTTCAGCTCACCGCTTATTCTCTGTGCCAGCTCTTTCGTGTTAATCTCTTCTGTGTCATTAGTCTGGCTTTGAGCCTGTTGAGCCTCTTCCCGGGCTAGGAGCGCCGCGTTAAGGTCCAAGCCGGGACTCGGCAGCGGTGGCGTGGGCGACCGCCTCTCGAAGGAATTAGGTGACGCGCTCCGTCTACTGTACGCGGACTGCGGCGACAGGGGCTCATTGTACGGCGCTGGAGACAACGACGCGTACGAATGCTGCTGTTGTATAACCGTGAAGGTCCCGCCCGCGTGATACGCGAATTTGTCGGATACTGTGCTAATGGGGGGAAGCGGGAGGAGCGGCGTTAGTGTCGCGTAGGAGGCTGGCTCGAGGCCTGGAGGTGTGAGGCGGCCGTTGACGGCTGATAGCGGGTGGAAAGCGGCGTCCCCGTCGGGGAGCAGATCGCCGGGCGACAGGCGCGGCGGCGACGCGTTGCTGGGGGCCACTATGACGGTGAGCGGCGCGCGATCCCGCACTCTGGTCTCGTCCATGGCGCGCGGCCGGTCAGAGCGCGGTCGCGCTTGCGACTGAACAACGCCTGCGCCGAGAACCCTTCGCTCCCCTCTGTCCGCCTGCAAACACCCTTATTTTATACCCTAACGTCCTACATCCTAAACGCACGCGGGAAAGCGAGCTCTATACATACTGAGTAGGGTTCATTTTTGTTTGTGCTTCGCGATCAGTCTGGTCGTGAGACGTGAACACTATACAATGCACCCTTAACCTACCCTGTGGCGCTTTCATTCTTAAACGACTATGGAAAATATTTGCTCGTCGTCCATTGCCAGTTTGGTTTGGGTGATGGCGACGTGGCTGCGTATTGAGGGTGCATTGGAGTGGGTATGGGCTAAAGGTTGCGTGTTTCGTGTATGTATTGTGTTGTGTGGTGAGGGTAGTGCCCCCGTTCGCTGTCACTCGGCTACTTTCTGCCTCATAGTGGAACTTCCATTCGAGGGGAATTTTTATTTTACATTAAGACTTGCTCATTTCGATTACTGTTTTTTCCTCATTTGACCTAATTCCTTTATCAGTCCAATTTAAACACATTTAGAAACATCAAATGGAGATAATTGGAAATGAACAAATATTTAATGTACAATATTTTTTCAAAGAGAATGACCACTATATTCCTAATCCTACTGCTATAGTACTTCATTATATAGTATAAAACAAAGTCGCTTTCTCCCGTCTGTCCTTATGTATGCTTAAATCTCTGAAACAACGCAACCGATTTTCATGCGGTTTTTCATCAGGTAGAGTGATTCAATGTGTCTTATAGATGTATAATTGCGAGAAAACCCGGGGAGCGCAGCCAGTTAAAAAAATAAGTAAAAAAACAAACATATATGTTATCTAACCTTTCTGTAGAGATAGACGTACACCCTTGTCATGTGACATCCTTCTTTTAACAATAGATTTCCGAAAAGGTTTAGAATAAAAGTAAAATTTCTATAGTATAATGAATCCATACTAATAATGTAATTGCAAAAGTCAACTCTATCTGTCTGTCTGTTAAACTTTAATGCCAAACTACTGAACCGATTGTAATGAAATTTAGAACACATATTATGGTCTCGCGGGCAACATCTAGTAGTTAATAATTTCGACTATCTATAAAAAATAACTCTATAATATGTCTGTCTATTTAAATCACCTTTATGGCGGTGTTAAATTATTGTTTTTAAAATGACGATTCAAAAGGAATCGTGACACATCTTTCGTTTTCTATTTGGAAAGCGAAAATCTGAAAAATAATTACCTAATTACCTATATTTTATCGATCCGAAACACACAATAAAAATTAAATTTTACATACAAAAAGTTGCATTTAAATTATTCACATTAATATAATAAATGCGAAAGTAACTCTGTCTGTCTTTTCATCACGATACTGAATCTATTAGAACGAAATTTGGTGCAAAGATAGTCTAAAGCCTGGGGAAGGACATAGGCTACTTTTTTTTTTAATTCAACCCCCAAAAGGTTGCGCGAAGGGTTGAAACTTTTTATAATTTAACGCTTTCACGGCCAAACCGCTCAATCAATTGTAATAAAATTTGGTACACAGATGGTTTAGAGCCTTAGATAAAACATTGGCTACTTTTTAACTGGAAAAAAGGGTTATAAGGGGGAACGGGGGATCAAAGTTTATATGACAGACCATGCGGACGGAGTCGCGAGCTACAGCTAGTAGATTATATATAACTAACTAATAACTAGCTAATATATATAGTTTACTAGCTGTTACCCGCGACTCCGTCCGCGTGGAATTTTATATCAACTTTGAACCCCTTTTTTCCAGTTAAAAAGTACCTAGCCTATGTTTTTTCTCAGGCTCTAGACCATCTGTGTACCAAATTTCATTACAATCGGTTCAGTAGTTTTGGCGTGAAAGCGTTACAGACAGACAGACAGAGTTACTTTTGCATTTATAATATTAGTATGGATAAACTATGTTCATACATTTTTTATTTATAATTTAAAAGATTTAACGTCATATAAATATATATATATATCGTAATAAAAAGCGTCATATTACAAACAGTACCTTTCATTCCATGGTTATAATCTATCAGATTTAAAAACATTTTCACAGTAACATTTTTCATATAGAACATAATTGAGCTACTTTTTAACGAAAATCCTATCATAATATTAATTGTTTTTTTTGTCGTTTTAACCCTTGTGTTACAATGTAACATTATATGTGGCACAAGCCACAGCCCCGGCAACACCTGGCGCACAAAGGGGTCTAGTGAGGTGCTTTATCGATAATTATATTGTGTATCTATCGATAAAATTACGATAAAAACTTAATCAGTCGATAAATTTGGCTTAATAGCTCCTCTTCATGTTTTTTTTAATGGTTATTTAATGTAATCCCATACTTGCAGCCCATTTTCCTTTATTCCTCTTTAGCCTTTATTTCCTTTTGTCACAAATCCTTTTCTTTCCCCCAAATTAAAAGGCCAACAACGCATCCGTGAAACACTAAGCTTTACCACTGTTCATGACCGAAGGTGATCAATTCAAATGTAAAACGTTACAATACAAAGTATTGTTAAAAATGTTTTGCTGTAAAGTATTATTATTACAAAATTCCTATGTAAGATTAAATATGGACCTATCAAAATATGAACTTTCATAAAAGTATAAAGAACCTATGACCCGTCTTAATTCTAAATCAACTTTCACTTTTAACATCATCTTTAACTATCATAAAAATAATTCCATCGACTTTTTAGAAATAAAACTATCGATATTCCGCACATCACGCAAGCACATCCCTAGCATCCTGCCGGCACGAGCTACGGACAGAAGGGGGACCGTACCTTTGATATAATTTCCATTTATTTTAAATTTTGTAATGAAAATAAAAAAAACCAGGTCTTCGAAGCTTTTCAAATGCTCTTTGTACGTAGCTGCGTGTCTTGGCTTTTTAATATTTTAATACTTTTTAATCTATTCAAGAAAACTAGTCTTATCAAATTCGGTATAGCTGTTTTTGAGTAATTAGTTGTATTACTGTTGCATTAAGTGATATATCGAGATTATAATGCGTTCCATGATACTAAAAAAATGATTATAATAAATCGTAAGCACATTTCAGAACTTGGTGCATTAGGAGCGGTCGCTACAATATCTCTGATGAGATTCCATTTCTTCACGATTTTCTAGAAGACAGTGGTATACCTCTACTACTTTCAAGGGACAATATCTAATTTACACGTGCCCCGCGGTTTTCCCCGCGTAGTTCCCGTTCCCCGGGTAACAACGGGATATAAAGTATCCTATATGTTAATCCAGGGTATCACCTATCTACATACCAGATTTCAACTCAATCGATCCAGCAGTTTTTGTGTGAAATAATATGTTATATAAATGTATGGATGTTTCTTTATGGTTCTTTACATTACATTCATGTTTGTCCGCGAAAACCTACTAGACTACTGAACCGATTTTAAATTAAATTAGCACACTATCTACAGTTTGATCTAACTTACAAATAGGATAGCTTACGACCCGGTATTGCCCCGGGAACGGGAACTAAGCGAGTATATCCGCGGCACACAGCAAGTGTATTTATTATATTAATAGTATAGGATTCAGAAGCACTAACGGCCAAATACTCATACGCAAATTAAATTTAAGCACGCCTTAAGACTCGTTGTTTTGACAGAATTGTATGGCGAACTGTCAAATCGGACCGGTTTAAGTTGTACTTAATTTTAAGTTGCGTTTCAGTATTCCGGCGTAAAACTGACACCAGGTGTTCCAATCTATACTAATATATAAAGCTGAAGAGTTTGTTTGTTTGTTTGTTTGAACGCGCTAATCTCAGGATCTAATGGTTCGAATTGAAAAATTCTTTTTTTATTGAATTGATCATTTATCGAGGAAGGCTTTAGGCTACATAACATCACGCTGTGACTAATAGGAGCGAAGATATAATAGAAAATATGGAAAAAACGGGGAAAATTATTCATCTTTGAGGGCTTCCTTTGCGTGCGCTGCGAGAACGGTTCAAGATACAAAAATAATCTGTATGAAAGAATTATTCCTCTTTAAATGATCTAAAAAAAAGTCCGCGACAGTACATGTCTATCTTCTAAGATTGACTCACTATAACATAATAATAGAAATAGATCCGACTGGGACGAAGTCGCGAGCAATAGCTAGTATTAAATACATCAAACAAAGGCGTTCGCTGCGACATTAAAAAAAACTATTTTGCATTTTGACATTATCACCCCATATAGCACCCCTACGTTTGACAGCTGCTCGTCGTGACGTCACGCATCGATTTTTTTATCTAACTATCGACCGCACACCTGCCCGCCGTCTTCCGGGGGCAGTGACCTGTTCTGAGCGTATCGGTAAGTGTCCTATGACGGCTGGCGACACATCCGCGACGGAACTAATTTTTTAATAAACTAAGGGACCCACGAACATATATAGTATATACCCAGTTTATCAATAACAGAGCGTAGTGCGAGTCTAGTGCCAGTTTTCCATAAATGTCAAGTTATAGTAAAACATCTATACTAATATATAAAGCTGAAGAGTTTGTTTGTTTGTTTGAACGCGCCTATCTCAGGAACTACTGGTTCGAATTGAAAAATTATTTTTTTTATTGAATTCACAATTTATCGAGGAAGGCTTTAGGCTACATAACATCACGCTGCGACTAATAGGAGCGAAGAAATAATGGAAAAACAAATCAATGGAGACGAAGTCGCGAGCAATAGCTAGTTATAGATGCAGTCTGTCTGTCTGTTCTTTTACAGACTATAATAATTATTAACTTAATACCGATTTCAACCTCCATTTGACTTGTTTGGACGAAACCCTAAAACATAACTTGTATAACGTTTTTTTTCAAATAGTAATAAGATATTTTTTTAGGAAACTTCAAAAAATGGAGTTAGTCTTTTTATTTTGTTGTTTCGAGATTAGTTTAGTCGTTTTATATATGTAAATACATATATATTTGTATTACAAAGATTGGTTGTATTTTTAATGTTTATTGTACAGTATATGGAAATCCTGATAACTTTTATTCTTTAAAATAAATAATAAACATACTATAATATGTTTACTCTATGTTTGATTAAATAAGAATGTAATATTATATTTACACTCTACATCTAATTTAAAAATAAATAAATATTATCGGGGAAAACTTTTTTATACCAAGAAAGACGTCCAATTTACAGTGATTTGTAGTGAAATATTATAATAATTTGTTATGGAAATATATTTGTTAAAGATAATGAACCCATAACCAATAATATAAAATCAATAAACGTCTCAAAAAATCAATACCAAAAAAAATATCGAAAATCAATAACTGTCAATCCGCCATTTTGCAAATCTTACCGAAAATGCGTCGTCTTCCAAATTAATCACTTCTATCTCTTTGCCGATAGAAAATTCCTCACCGTTGACCAAAACTTCTACAATTAATTCCGACATTACAAAAATATCGAATTTAGATATTTTGCGATCCTACATATCGGAAATCTAACCCTCTGACGTGGGTTGTCATGACAACGGAATAGTGCACCCGCTGAAAAACAATCGCCGTCTCTTTCTGGCACCGCTTTGGTTGTGTGTGGGAAAGAGATGAGTATAGTTTTTGTAATGCGTTTCTGTTTGGTAAAATCGATATCGCACAAGGCTGGCCGTCGATTAAGCGTTCTATGCAATTTCGGATCCAAAACGTAACATGTACATACATATTTTGATTGAAGATGGACCTTATTAGAATAGTTTAGGATACATTTTGGCAAAATGTTTTTTAACTTGTTACGTTGAAATGTAAAATTAACAGTTTTGTAGGCGCACCGCGTGGTACGAACGATTATATTGATTTTCGCGATCTTACTTCAACTTATTCGATTTATTGGATAATGGAAAACAAACTGGCTTTCTCGGTACATATAATGGAATAAACGTCCATTTTTGTACTATATATAATGATAGTTTAACTAAGTGTAACGAACTTAAAATTTATAAAGACTCTATCTTAAAATATTGTCAATATTTTAGTAAATAGCGTAAGCATTTTAAATATGGCGAGAAAATCACCAACAAGTTATTGTGGCCTGTTTTTTTTTTGAAATTTCTCATTATTCATATTTTTCAGAAAATAAAAGAAGCATCATGCTTGAAATATCTACGTAATATTTTTACTATAAATTAAATTTCGGCAGCTAATATGTATTCAAAATAATTAAGACATAGTATTAAATAAAACTACTACATCTCGCAATGCATTTATAAGGTAAAAATTAAAACATAATTTTGTTGAATCTAATGTGAAATTTGTTTTATTGTTATCAGCGCCATCTATGTTCGGCATTTAGCAAAGTATCAATTTACACGGTCGCCGCCTATTGTTTATTTTATCAAGCTTTTTTAGTGTTTACCTATTTTGTTCTTTTTAAGGAACAATAAGGTGTTATAAATCAATAAATTTATTATTTCTATAAAGATGAAATTAAGCCAATAAGTTTCATGGGTAAATTAAGAGATACCTTTTAATGTAATTTTATTTGATACCTATAATTGTATTTTCGTTCTTTTGACTTTCTGGGTTTTAACAAACTGCACGAAAAATATGCTGGAAGTCTGTGAATTAAGGTTAGATAGATAAATCACATTTAAATTGCTTTGCTATGAATTAGCTTGCATGAAAGAGATAGCTAGTTAATAATAAGGCCGTCTCTTGTAAATATTTATATTATGTTTGTATGAACTAAGTTTTTTATTATGAACAATAAAAATATTTAATTGACCTTGATAAATGCCCTTTTCTTAAAGTTGACTATTAAAGATATCACGCGTTAAGAAGTGTTTATTTTTTTATAATTTTAGGAGTTTACTTGTTATAAAGTAATACGTTATACGTTATATGGATTCGATTTTAATGATACTTATTATTTAAGTAAACCCAACATTTAAAAATGTTGTTTTTATTAATTATGTCATTATAAAATTTATAGACAAAGAATTAGGTACCTAATTAAAAAATATAATTCATTATGTTAAATTAAAAGTTGACTTGTCACATATTATGCTATCTCTGCCTGACAAACAACAAAACATATTAATGTTAGGGGTAATAAAATAAAACTCAAGTGATTGTTTGTTTGTTTGTATTGCATCAACTGTAACACTTCAGTTTTCATCGATATTGAGCAAAGTTTACCTACATTATTATAATTGCTCGTATTTCTGCGCCAAACTGTCTAAAAATATCTTAAAATTAATATAAAATAATAATTTGTGCTACAATTTGTGCGACGTAACATTGTCGAAGCGTCCGCGTAATTCACTTCCTAGTTCCTTCGCCACTAGATGGCGCTGATTACAACTTAATTTCATTACTTCGTTTGCCACTAGATGGCGCTGAGTACAAATAATTATTACAAACATTTCCTTAGTCAAAAACTGCCTACAACCGCTCCGTCTCGAAACAATACTCATCCAGACGTAAGTTAGTAACTCGAAAACGTTATATAACAAATACAACGGTGTTTTATAAACAATTTAGCGTAAAACACGAGCATAACAACGCATGCTATGTCAAATGCTCCCCTTCCTGACAATACGCACACGGCGCCGATGGCACCTCATTTGTTTTAAGCTTTAAGCACCAATTTTCTTTATAACAAGTCGTTCGAAATAATTAAACGACTAAAATTCTATAAATATCTTACTATGTATAGGTTAAAAATACATGTTATAACATTTTTACAAGTCTATCCTTAGTTCATTCGCATGGCAACCAAATCGCTTTTCGATTTCAAAGTTTGAATGTGAATATACTCTTTGAAATAAGCAATTTGATTCCTCACGCTTGGTGTTTAAACACAATAATGAAAACATAAAAAAATACTAAATAAAACATCTCTAAAATAATGGTAAGAACAAACGAAATGAATCTTAGAACTCTACATTTAATTTTACAAAAGAAAATTATAAATACACTCCAAAACATATTTACAGATTAAAAATTGAACAGAATAAAAATTACGATCGACACAACGGTACACTTAAAAAATAATTAATAAATTCGCTACACAATTCATAATTGCACGATTAAATTGACGAACTAACAGAACTCATAACTTTTAAACTAGGAGTATTTCTTCTAACGGTTAGTTATTATACTTAATTATTCTTTATTACGTATGTATGTTATTCAATTTCAGAAATCCAAAACTTATAAAGACGGATTATCGTTTCATTATCGTTAATATAAGTCAGAAATCAATCACGTAGTCGTCGAGTATCGATTCTCGAATTGAGAATGTAAAAAAGCATCGCGTCACTTAAAGGGGATAGAGGGTCTATTCGAAACGAAAGCAAGCCTAATCCAAGTCGCATAGATTAAGATATACACGTCAGTAAAATATACATGGGTAAATGGGTACAATGTAGGTAAGTACTAAAATTATAGAATATATTAGAAGTATTTATTAATCAGCGAAACTACGCGTAGAAGCGTTACTTAACAGTAATATAATATTAAGACGAGGTTTTTACTCTAGATTCGAAATTAACTTCCAGACTGTTGGGTGTCCACCGTCCAAGTAGTGTGTCCAGTACACGATGTCGAGCTGTGGATCTATCGTAAATCGAGGAGAGAAATGATCAGAACGAAAACATGCCGACAGTGACGTAGCGAATAGTCTGACGTCACAAACTAGCACGGGTGATACGAAATCGGTAGATTGTTAAGCCTTCGCAGAAATGAACTCTAACCATCAATGTACAAGTTTCAGGCTTCAAAATAACGTTAATTATTTATTTCTAGTTAGCACGTTGTATAGAACGCATCATAAATATACAATATTGTTGTATCTAAGGCACATAATGTTTAGGCTTTCAATTATTACTCCATATCGTAACAATGGTGCTAATTAAAAATTAGAACGAAACTGCTCTGTGACAAAGACATCGCTTCAAATTGACATATCCTTGTAGTGTAGCGGTAGTGGTGCGAGTCGGAACTGGGAATGCGTTTGTCACAGGCGCACGCTATTGCAAAGCTATTAATAAAACACTACTGAATCTACAGACACTGTCAATAAAAAAGTTAACATCTCTCTGATTCCCTTACATATCTGTCTGTTAACAAATGCATTTCATACAACATGTGGGTATCCCGCTATATCTATCCGTCATAGCACTAGCCGTGCGTTCTCGCCAATCATACAAAACAACTATTTCAATATAAGACACGTCCAGAATGAACAATTTTAATCACAGTCTAGAATATTCGGCACCAATGAGCTTTAAATTCGTCACACTTGAATCGACTCCCGTGGTTAGCCTTACCGATTGTAATACGACGAAATTGTGATGGTAACTGTCAAGCCTTAAGTGACCTATTAAATTTTCTGGTATAATCTCTATGTCTATAGCTAGCAATTGACTAATCTTCGCTCCCTAGTCGAACTAATATAGCTGTAGTATAATATAATCTAGTCTGTGGAACAACTACGTATAAATTGTACCAAACCGCCGTAACATGGAACTCGGTTCCCTCTATAGAAAAAATATGCGAGTCAAATACGTCTACCAGTATCAACTTCTAGCTTTACTAAAGCTGATTCCTTTATAGTTATTGCTTTTCGATTATTGCTATGTATACTTGGTACTTACGCCTAGACACTTCAGGAGCTCGAACCGACATTAAATTATTCTTCGATATAAAAGTATCAATAAGAACGGGTTATACGATTCTTGAACTGTCTAGGCATAGCCATGAATATCTATTACTAATTTAGGCAACTGATTATAACAGAACGCAAGGTCGCTAACGTGGCAGCTACTGAGATTTTTATTCACACGTCGTTTCGGAAGCAAAGCCTACTAACTATCCAGTAATATTTGTATAAAAGAAACGCAAGCCAAAGTTTCGCCGATAGCGACGTGTAAATAAAACACACGTCTAAAATTTTAGGAACCTATAGTCGATTTCGAACCTTGATTTTACGCAGTGGTATGTCTTTGAAGTTAGTTATGTAATTAACTATTTATTAAAATTGCTGTACTATACATGTTTATTAAAAAAAATTATTTAAATGAAACCTTAATCTTTAGTTTACGTATTGGTAACAAAAACTTTTAAGAAATCTAAATAAAGAAAGTAATAATATTTCGATAGTTATTTTAATACAGCGCCATCTAGTGCCACATAAACAGAGCTTGTGTTATGGCAACTAGATAACGGGCAAAAATACATTTCTTTTGTAAGTACATGCGACACCCGAAAATCATACAAGTATATTATACCAATGTGGAGATTGAACCCTTGAAAACCCGAAAAGCTGTCGTCTAATATTGCCATACTTCAGAGACACACCACAGCGTTGGTAACAAAAAACCTGTCAACACGCTTATTCTAACTATCCAACCGTGTATATATAATTTATTATGTAATTTGGCCACAGTACCCTTACCAATAAACGTAAGGGGATCATCTATAGTATGTAAATATTTTCTTTAATTTAAGTAATAATTTACATTGTTATTCTAGTGACTAGCTTCTTTCGTATGGCCACTGACTCGCGATGACAAAGTGAAAAATATATTTATTGAAAATAGTATAAAAAGCTCAACTACGACACTCGTGGTGACACCGATTGGAACAGCTTCTACAAAAGAACTTTTATTTGAAATAATTATTCATAAATTTATAAAATAAAACCTTTTTAAGTATTACAATCAGCTGGCTCGCTGGTTCTTCTATTATCTGTAATCGTTGTATCAAACAAAGTTCCAACCTTCATCACCAACAGAGCATGTCTACAAAAATTATCGGATGGATTGACGAACACTACATTTTATGTCCTAATATAAAGTTATTATAAGTTATGAAAGGCACCTATATGTCCCTCGACGAAGGTCCACTACCAGCATCAAGTCAGTATCGTCTTCAATCCGAAACCTTCCCCTGAGATCTAGCAAGCAACCTTAACAATTAATTATTATTATCAACCTCTATTAAAATTACTCCCAAAAAGCCAAGCTGCGTTTCTCGAACCACCTTCGGATTGAAAAATGATAAAAAATTGATAACCGCCTCTAAATATACAACTAAACTAAATTCATAAGCAAGGCTCGTCTTTAATCGTTCAATAAGTTAAAAAATCTCAATAAAACATTAGACTTATCTAATCTCCTTTTAACAAAACGAAAAACAAATTATCACACTTTCAATCGAATATCGGAAGCAACTCCGACTGCCTTACAGGTCAGCAAAACAATCATAAAAGCAGTATATTATTCACTAAATTACTGGAAGGCTTTTGTCATTCGTTATATTCTATAAAAATATTAGAATATACTCGTTTTATACTTTATAACAGATTTACCGGTTAATAAATAAGTCCGCTAGATGTGAAACGAACGTGACGTCTGTACAAGGTCACCTCACCGAGCTAAACTACGCGAACCAAATATGTACACTACGTAGAAAACATTCTGTACAGCGAATACATTTATTGTCAGAAATGAAAACGTTCGAATTTCGCCGTTTGAATTTCGAATTTCGAACAGAATCAGACAGTCCGATGTGTGACGGGTCGCCAGTGCGGGAGGGGCGCGGGGGTCCAGCGGAGCACAGTCGCGGCCGAGCCGTCGCGGGGCGCGGACGTGTCGGCCGGCTGCGAGGATCACGGCGAGCGCAGGTCCGGCGCCTTGTCCGGGGCGATGTCGTCCGTGTCCACTACGGACTGCACGTTGGTTCCCGTCGTGTCCATGGCGGTGGTGTCTGACGTGATCACGTTGGATTGGAAGAACCGCTCTGTAAGAACAAAGTTTCCGACTGAATGGATAGGCATCCTATGCCTATGATGAGTTCAACTGACTGTTTCTTAAATAAATACTTATAACTATGGCCTTTCGGTATATTTTTTATTACAATATTAATAGTATAAAAAAAATCAAAACTCATTGATATCTACCGTCATCAAGCAAAACAACGTGGTCTGGGCCCGTCGGAGCTGTCATTATATTAAATTCCTCTTCTAATGTCGGGAATGGAGCGTTCCATCTGAAAGAGAAAATAAAAGATAATCAACAAGCTGATTCTAATCTATACTAATATTATAAAGATACTTCTTTACTAAGTTTGTGTGTTTGTTAAATTGTAAGGGGTAATCTCGCGGTCTACTGAACTGATTTTAAAAATTCTTTCACAAATAGTAAGTCACATTATTGCTGAGTGTCATAGGCTATATAAAAAAGAACGAAGTAGACACGGGTCCGCTCATATCAGATAAAGAAAGCCATTTAATTATCATATCCGAATACAAAACACATCGGGTAGTTTAACAAAACACACTAGTGTTAATCTTGAAGGTTTTCAGTTTTATACTTTTAGCTACTTAATTCTTCAAAACTTACCTAGGAGGAGCTCTTGGAGGGGGTCTTGGCGCGTATAACCCTAGACCACCTGGTGGAGATCCCCCTCCCCCCGAAACCACTGCCCCACCCCCTAGGGAGCCGTAGCTAAATACCTGAATGTAAAGAAAAATGATTTTTTAACTAAAATATTAGAAAATTTGTTGGCGTACATTCAGTAAAAATAAACAAAATTATTGATCATAGTCTCATGTTTTATGTTCGGAGGCTGTAGTCTAACCAGAAAGTATGATCTAGTGGATAGATACATGGCTACAAGGACTAGAACACCTATTGATGACGTCATTAATTATTCTGTCTGATTGTCAGCAATTGAGTTTAGCATTAATCAAATTGAAGTAAACAATAGTTCAACACTGTAGTACCATCTCTATTTTCAGTCATATCGATATATATTATACACTTTTATTCAACTGAAGTATTACAACATATGGAAAAATCATTATTTATAAAAGTGTTGATAGGCGTCGATGACCACTTTCCATCAGGTGACTCGCTTACTAGTTTAAAATTCACATAGTTCGTACATATGAAATACAATTTACACAATAGAAGTTACCTGTTGTGGCTGCGCATGAAAATGGTTGAAATGCGATATAGGGGGATGGCAGTCTCTGTAGGGGTGGGGGCTGCGGCGCCGGGGAGATCCGTTCGGAGACCGCACCTCCGGGGATGAAGGAGAACCTACCCCCACTCCGCTTACACCGACTTCACTCGCTGAAAAGCAGTTAATTATAAATAAGTTTAACTGGATAAACTCCTACTTTAAATGTTAAATTAACAATTACATAAAATTAACATTTATTACATAACTATTTTAAAACAATCCTTTCAAAAGTAAATGAACCAAATAAATTATTTCATGAAAGAACAGTTCTTATTAATGCATTTTTTGTATTATCAAAATCTATTGTCCAAGTCTACTACACTTTTAAGTTAATTTCCATTACTTTATATTGTATTAGTTGTCTCATTGAATAAATAAATAACAAAAAATACTTGCTGTGTATAAATCAATTACTGCCTCACGGTAATTTTGTAAACGCGAGCAATTTTTTCAAAGTGTACCTCAAGGAAGCATTCACGGCTCGCTAGTTTATCCTATATACATCATAGACCAACCCCAAATATATCTGAAATACGACTTACCAGTCGATCTGATAATAGCGACGGGCCTCGCCATTGGCGGTAGGGGCGGGGGAGGAAGCATTGAACTGCTAAAATACGGCTTAGGACTTCTTGATAAACTGTGCACCTGAAAAAAATTCCATTTAAATTTAAGTTATATGGGCGCATTAAAATAATCTATTCATCATGATTTTTTGGTGAAAATAAAATGATCATCTGTAATTTCGATCTAAAAATTAAATCATTCGCTTTATTCTTATAGTTAAAACTGTGTTGACTCATCCTTATTTTTCACTTATAACAAAATTAGTTTGGCCAGCCTTGTCAGTTCAATAGATATTAGACGAAGCTTCTCAGCTTAGACATAAATTTAGATTATAAATATTTGATATTTAGTTAAAAGATAACTTCTTACTGGTAGTTGTTGGACGTCAGAGGGCGGTTCCTGACAGACAAAAGTGACAAAATCTCCCAAAGAGTCCTGCGGCGTGCTGTCATATTTGCTTGAGTGTTGGCTTGAGAGACCCTCAGAGGCTGAAAAGAAAGTAATTGTATTTATTATTTTATTTTCAAATATTTATATCAGAGTAATGATATATTTAAGAAGAATAAAATTATTTGTAGGTAGAGCCATGTCGTAACGATAAATTGCACCGACTGCAGGAAGGGGTCTCTTTCGTTAAGTTAGGGTGATAATTAAATATTGTAAGGTAGTTAACAGCAGGCGAACCTCCTGCTTAGTTACCTACCTGCAGATAAATTGATAGATGACTCCTCTCTTAAGAATTATGGAAGAGACGAAGGGAGATAAAGTAAGATAAGCCGACAAGTTTAGGCAAAGTTATCTAGTGATAAAAAGCTTATAAATGGCAACACTACCAAGTCTTAACGAGTGTTACAGAGAAAGATGGCCACTCACCATCCAGAATATCCCAAAGGATGGCCGCATACATCTGTAACTTATTCTTATAGCCGTCGACAGTAGCCAGTAACAAACAATATTGAACAGCACTTACAGGTAGGGTGCGTGTCGGTTGGTGGTGGCGCGTGTTGGTAGAAGATGGTATTGGACGGCACCAGCGGCGCCTGCGCACTCAGACCCGCTGAACTGTGCGGGATACCTGGCCATAGAACATACTATTAGTAAGTATTTAACTATGGATCTTTCTAGATGCTAAAGCAGAATGTGGAGAATCGCTGGGTACATACTTGCCAATATTTTAAAGATTGCCATATCAGAGGGTAAATTTCGAAAGTTTGTGTAGGCTTCTGTTGGTATGTTTGTTGACTTTTCAGGCAATAACCTCAGAATGGATTTAACTTAAGTTTGGCATATGAAATCCATTTACTGGTTACTTATTATATTTTATGTTCTACAACTTTCATTAATTTTTTTCTAGTACTTACTGTTTCCCTAAAATTAAAAAAAAATGTTTTTTTTGTCACAAGTTCTCGTGGATGGATTTAAAGAAGAGTTTCAATCAGAAGATCTATCAAAGTGTATTATATCATAAATTCAAGCTTTTATCTGAAATTCGTATTTAAAGCTCTATTTTCTTAGACCTACCTACTTTCAACAATTAAATTCTGACATCCATACAAATACCTCACAACTTTCATATTAACAATACATAGTAGTTACAATAATAAGATTTTACTTATTAATAGTCAATTAATTGCTATTAAACGTTCGTTCACCTTTGCTTTGTATTCAAGTGCTATTATTAGTAAGCCCCACGCGATGCGCATATCTGATACATGATGCGTTGGATCTAATGTATTCTATGTTTGACAAGCTTAATGATAGTACTATATTATGTATTTGTATGTTTCAGTTCAATGTACGGTGTGTTAAGTTACTTAAATAGAGTAAAAGATTCATTTAAAAGTTTAAAAAATATCTGTATGTAAAGAACAATTATAATGAATAATAAAACAAAGCCATACTCAATAAAAATAAAAACAGCAATGTGTTTAAATCGGTGCGACAGTATCTATCACTAAATAAATACTAAATCAATTTTAATCATGGACGTATTACAGGTAACATAGACTGATAGTCCCTTTATATATGTATAATCGGTCAGGGTAACTGAAGCCAAAACTGTATAATTATAATATGTAAGTGTATAAAGCACGCACACAAGCCCACCGATAATGTCGCTGCTACAAGATATATACCCCATATTTTTTTGGAACAATTGAAATCTTCGAAAAGCATACGAATTATGTTGCGAAGCACTGCGGCGATCTATGTAAGTAGACAAAACTTACTAGGTGTTATTATTGTATGTTTTTAATTACTTTTAATACCCTATAAGCTACTTAATGAATAAACTTACTAAAGCACTGTCCAACCAGCATAGTGGAGGGCGTCCCGGGGTCTGAGGGCGGCTCGAAGGCGGGCGGCGCCGGGCTACTGTACCCGTAGTACGTGGACTCCAGCTTAATGCCGCCGCCGGACCCGCTCGGCGACTCCGAACCGGTTTCTTGGAGGATCGACGCTGGAATATCGTCCAATTGTTTAAATAAATCGTACTAAAATATTGAAGATGTTGGACAAAATCAATAAGAAGAAGAAGAAGAAAAAAATCATAGTTTGGAATATCCATTAAAATTAATAAAACGAATAATACTGAGATACTAAAATGCTGTATGTTCAATACATATTCAATAAATTCCGCGAGTGTTGATGGGCGGCGATGACCACTTTCCATCAGGTGGCTAGCCTGCTCCTTTGCCCCATATCTTATTAAAAAAATAAAAAGACAGACAATAAAAAGACTCATTAACGTAATCCAAAAGAAAAAAGAAAAGAGAAGGGAATAAGAGATTGTAAGATAAACAGCAAAGCTACTCACTTTTGGACAATTTCCACAATTCCTTGGAGGAGAACACGCCTGTCGCTAGAATAATATCGTTGCATATAACGCCATTGTAAGGATTGTGTGTGTAGCCTGAAAGCCGCCATCCCACACGTTATGTAAGGCTGACACACCAAATACTACTCATATAAACACGGACAAACACACACAGGGACACTTTGACACATCTGTTTGAATACAGCGCCATCTAGTGGCACACTTTTAAAGTTTGGTTATAGCGCTATCTAGTGTCCAAATACTTAAAATGTTTGACCACAGCGCCATCGAGTGTCCAAACACTTAAAATTGTTGAACTCAGCGCTACCTTATTCTAAATACTTTAAATGTCTGATCACAGCGCTATCACTAGGTAGCTGACAGATATAAATACTTAAAATGTTTGACTACAGCTCCATCTATTGTCAAACAACGTAGAGCTTGTTTGGCATCTACATAGATGACTGATAAGTTACATCGTAAATAGGCAATATCAAGACCCCATATACAACCTTTCACAATGGGAATTGAACCCATAACCCTGAGCGCGGATCACTATTACCACTGCGTCGTCATGATAATGGTCAAATGTAAAAAAAATATGTTATAAATCATATTCATATAACTCAATACATTATAAAAACACGCAAAGAAACTATCAGTGATCTTTTAAATGTAGACAATAAAAAAATATATTAATTAATCTTTGAATATAAAAAAAGAAAATATAGCTATAACTATCATTTCCAATCAAATTAATAATATTATATTAACTCTCATTTAATTAAAACTCAAAAAAGATTTAAAAAGAAAATTTTGACATTAATCAACGTCAAAATTTGGCGCCAATTTAAAAGAGCATAGATAAAATAGAAAGAGAAGGAACACCAACTACAGATAATCAAACGGTTCGATCAAAAAGCATGAGAGTGCAAGCCAATGGATTGACACAAGTCTATGTGCAAACACCAATCATCGCTAACGTACTGAGAATGAATTAATTGTATAAATCAAAATTGTAAGCAAAGCAGGGTGTAAATGTTATGCTAAAGTGCTAAAAAACTTGCTATTTACATACAATTATTGATAAATTACTCTTAAAATAACATAAGATAGGAATTTTACGTAGAAAATTATTTGATACCAAAAAAGATAGGTTATGTAAATGTTATATTAAACTTTATATGGCAAAATAATTAACAGGCAACACCATCCAGAAGCTGCTTATGTTTACTTCACTGTTGGACTTCTTTTTATTTTAAAACTCATTTCTCCCTCGCGAAATCTGTCCGATGTTTAAATAATTTTATGCATGTAATACAATAACCTAACTTTAAACCAAACAATTAAAAGAAATATACATCCTGCAAAGAACCTTGTTCTATAATACGTAGTATATATGTCGTTGAACCGCCGCATTGCAAAACGGCCCTGTTTTTTAAAAAAGCTAGCCATATTGTAATACAGCGGATTAAACAATCCGACTACGACATATAGATATATAAACAAATCTACCCACAAAGCGTTATAAACGTGCAAAACAAAAAGCGTGCTTAGTCATTCTCAGTGACGTAACGGGAGCTACACGACACCGACTAGTCGTTAGGTGCGAGCCACGCGGTACGGTTACGATAACGGTTACTTGACCATCTCTTTCCTGATTAATAATAATAATGGTAAATAACGCATATTTGAAAATAGCGCCATTTAGTCCCTCGTAAGCAGAGCTTGTGTTAAGATAAGGAATAAATAACCTTAGAATTTGTTTTGTAAATAACTACGTAAAATACATAACAAAAGCACGAGATAACTTTTTCGGTGTGGAGATCGAACCCACGACAAAGGGCAGTTGTGTTATCCACTGCACCAAGTGGTGGTACAATAGCTATAGGACTTAAAGTAAAATGCCTTGTTTTGTGTGCAAATCCTTCTTCATCTCTTTTTAACAAACATTAATATGCCTTAAAGACACCAAACATTAGGAAAGCTCTTTTGGGGCAAAAATTACGTTAATAACCCGCAACAGATGTAGTCCACCTAAAGAACTACCACCATTTACATTAGGTACAGCATTTGCCAAACTAGGAGAAATCCTAGTCCTAGCGAGATGACTCGTTACCTCGCAAACCTTCCAATTGTAGAAAGTCAAACCTTCTAAGCATTCCCAAAATTTTTCCCGCTAATTTAAAGTCACTCTATATTTACGACAAGGTATATCAGTACCGATTTCCCATTCCGAAAGTATTTGATGTTAAGAAATGGTAAAGAAAAGGAAAGAAATGGCCAAATATCCATAGACTCGCACTTAGAGCATGGCTCCCACCGCATTTTACCTCCACATCGACTAGTTTACCTTTATTCTTAGCTTCGTGTTCATTCTCTTTGTCTCTAGGAGCGTGAGGCGATATTGACCCACTTAGGATATCTGAAAAATTGCCGAATAAATAATAAAGGCTCTTAGAACATGCACATACATATAATATACTTTAGTTCAAGTACAGTCAGGAGAATTTTATTTGCTGCACTGGTAACATTATTAGCCATAGTCAAATATGTCTCACCCTTTTGAATCGTCATGGTATTACGTACCCCGCATTATGAATCGCCGTATTTATAGCAACTCGTTTTCTTGTTTACATTAGCAATGACTTAGAATTTTGGCTAAAATCTCCCCTTATTCCACAAGTTAAAATTTGGGTTAGCAAATTACGTCTTTCTAACATATTATGTGATACGAGTCATATCTACAGGACAATTGAAATAAGAAAGTTTAAAGTATAAGTGGTAAAATTATTCTGACTGTACTTTAAGTTACATAAGGTTAGTGTTGTTGTCAATATTGGTCATTTTATGAATCTATTGTTTTAAATATTTGAAATATTTTAAAAATACTTGATTCAAAATTTACTAAAAGAGCTCTTACATAGCTTTCGTAAGATCGAAACGAAGACCCAACACGTGAGTTTTTGAAGAATATTAAAATTTATAAAATCACCTTTTAATTTTTGGAAATTAAAGAGAATATATAATTTTACATATTTCGTACGGGAGCCTATTTTTCGCTTCCTACTTGGGCTACCGTCCTTTTTTTGAGGCACTTAATTTTGAGACTGGTTTTGGGCGGAAGTTTCCACCATCAGGCGAAGCTGTTTCTGAGTTGCCTACTAATACTTAAAAAATGAAATACTACATTAAGAATCCATATTTCAAACTATAAAAATCATTAAAATTAGTCGTAGTATTGAAATTACGAAATAGAAAAACGAGTTCCTGTTTACTGAAAAGTATTCTTAAAGATTTTTTTGATATTACTGATAAAGTACCAAATAACGTGACCGTTTGACGTATGTCCATTGATACATTGGTCCAATAGTTAAAACTCTACATCCTCAAAATCCTCTGACCAATATAAAACTGTCCAAAATTCCTGACCAGCGTATTCCTCAAACCTCAAAACTTTTTTATATGGTTTCTCGATTTGAGTATGTATCTCACCATCTTGTTCAAATGGGAGAAGCCACTGGCTCCTGAAACACAGTTTAACACTAGTTCGGAAGCCTATGGGTTCATAGGCTTATATGTATTTTATCTTACTCATATGAAGAAGTATTATTATTATTAATATTATTATAACCATTGACAACAACACTAACGTGGCAAAATTAGAACATGGTTAGACCTGGCGTTCCTGGGAACCCATTACCATAGCTGTTTATGAAGTTGGCCAGATACAAGTCCAGCTCGCGGACCGACACGTTGATGTGGTAGGGGTTGACGCAGAGCCCTGGCTGGGTGCATTCTGGGTGCTTCTCTAAGCGTTCCCCATCTGTGCTTTCCAGGGGTATCGCTTTGAAGAGAATCACCATCACTAGGTCCAGACGCCACACCTGGAATTTGAAATGTTTATGGTTAATAGGTGAATGCTAATTGAAGACGCGAATCTCTGAACTCTAGTTTCAGTTTAAATGTAGTTTTCCTCCAGATTCATAGCAATTATATCAATTATAATGTAGTCAAAGCTCTAGTATTTCTTGCCTTGAAAATATGAAACATGCTATTACCATATAAAAATTCAGACGTTCAAAATTTTTTGAAACCACACTCTATCTGGTTTTTCAGGGTTCTGTAGCCAAATGACAAAACATAGAACCCTTGTGGATTCGTCATGGGTAGGTCTGTCCGTCTTTCCGTATGTGACACTTTTAAGCATTATTTTAATTATATACTTCGTTGAGCCATTTTCAAAACAGATGCATTTATTTTATGTCATAAAATTAGCTAAATCCTATAAATAGTAACTAATTTTAAATACAATAAGACAGTCGAAAGCTTAGAAAAACGATTATCAAGACGGTAGGTGTGAGACAAGTCTTGCTTTGAATCAAATTAGGTCAGACTTCCACAAATACTCGGCCAGCACAAATGCAACTATGTTTCTGATAAATCTTAATGCAACTATAGACAATATAAATCTTCGTTTAATTAAAATAGGGATTTAATAATAACAAGCCACGCAGGGTTGTGTTTTGTACGTAAACTGTAGCAATATCTATTAGGAAAATAGTACATTATGTTTTTATAAATAACTTAGCCAATTATAAAAATTAAAAAAACTACTTTCATTTTACGTAATAACGTTTTTTGAGGTACAAATACGTATAGTTGATGATTAAACAGGTAAAAAAATATTTAACTCCGAAAACTTGGAAGACGCATTCACCTCAACCATTGTCGATTCTGATGACAATTTTTATTTATCTTAATAAATTAAAAATACCAGTTATATGTATTAAACAACTCGCGTCTGCAAAAATCAACCAAAAATGTAACCACCGCGCGCGTAGGAGCCCATTGCTGGTCGCATTCATAGCATCATAAAATTCATAGCATAGAAAATCTTTTCAGAAATCTGCGCCAAGATCAAGTCATCCAAACTACGCTTTGATAATGTGGGTATATTAATTTTACTAATTTTTACGTACAAAAAAAAAGTTTTTATTCCCAGAGGCTTTTGAAGACTGTGACAATATTATTGTTATAGAATTAACTAATTTTAGTATATATGAACTGTACTAGCTGTTACCCGCGACTCTGTCCGCGTGGACTTTCATATGAAACTTGACCCCCCCCTTCCCCACAACAAAACCCTTTTTTCACGATAAAAAGTAGCCTATGTATTATCTCAGGCTCTAGACTATCAGTGTACCAATTCATTACAATCGGTGCAGTAGCTTTGTCGTGAAACCGTAACAGACGAACAGACATTAATATGGATCTACAGTTTTAGATTCGGACTTAAGTCTTACTCTTAACTCTTTAGTTAGAACACTCACAAAAGATGATTTTTTCCCCTTTTTTGGTAAAAAGTGTGGGACCCGTGCGAGTTTCTTACGCCGGTTCTTCTCGCCGGGTTAGTTCCCGAACCGGTGGTAGGCATCATGTAGACTTTCTGAAGGTATTTGATTCAAATTTATTCAGAATAAAATTTCTTTTCTTTCTTTCTTTCTTTCTATAAGTTAATGTGACCCCTCCGTCCTCCCATTACTCTTTAGTTGGAACACTCACCTTATCAGCCTGCCGCAAGCAGTCTATCCGCCGCATCTTGCCCTTCTGGTCGGGGTTGGACAGCACGCACACAGCTGGCCTCTTGCCTGTTATACTCAGCACGAAGTCCTCCCTGCAGTCCTGCGTGATATCCTTGCGAAGCTTCCCGAGCAACCGAGACGCCCATTTCTGTTTTACTTCAGCCTTTTCGTTCTGAAACATTACGGTGATTCGTTTAGTGTGACTTTTTTATAATATCAAGAGGGGAGACGAGCTGGACGCACTCCTGATGGTAAGAGTAACGCCAGCCCATAGCCAATGCAGTGCTACCCGGAACTTTGCTATAAAGGCCAACTCCGGGCAGGGGTGCACTACACCGACGCTCCCCACTTTGAGTCATCAGATGTTAAGACTCATTAGCCCAGTAATCGCGCTGGCTACAGTGCCCTTCAGACAGGAGCACAGTGACATTTGCACATCACTGTTCAGGCGGTAGAATGTCTGGCACTGTGGGGGTATCCACTCAGTCGGTGTCTCGCAAAAGAGACCTACCCCTGGTAAAAACGTGACGTCATAATCATGTGTTTTTGTTCAAGAAAAGAAAAAAAGCAAAAAGGTGTCAAGGACGGAACGAAGTTAGTTCCGATTGATTAGTGAAGTGAATTGTAATACAATTTAATTTAATAGAATAATATACACTAATATTATAAAGACGAAAGATTTGTCTTCTTATATGTAACGAATTAACTCAAAAATTACTAGACCGACTTTAATAATTCTTTTTTCATTAGAAAGCTACATTATCATTGAGTAATAAAGGCTTTATATTTTATAACTTAAATATCTGTACCTATTTATGTCTACCCGTGCGAAGCCGGGACGGGTCGATAGTTTATAATAATAATTTCAATCATATTATATTTAATAGATATGTTTTTAGCGCAAAGTTTTGAAGACGCAAAAACATCCTAATTAGGACGTCTTACGTTTAGGTGATTGGTTGCCGGTACATTCACGCGCAACGACAAAACTAACTCTCTTTTTTTCTTGATGGTTTTATCATCTATCTCTTTCTATCGTTTTGACTTGTATGTATGTGTGCTGCCGCTGCTGTGCGGAACACTTTTCGATTGATTTGTATGGGTTTAACATATCTATTATATAATATCATTGAATAATATACTTTTAAGAACTAAATTTTATTTTCTACTTTTAAGACTCAACTACTGAAATACAATATTTTTACTGGTTCAATATTCGAGGTTCATTGAACTGCGATGTACATGTTTTACTGAAAGAACAAATATTTATTTAATTACAATTACATTTAAAATAAATAAATCACACATCACTTGTAAAGATTTAGTCACCGACAATCACATCATCTACCCACAAATTCATATTCAAATACATTTCAATACAAAAACTAATTTAATCGATTTAAATCTAATTATTTTTGAAAGATTTCTTTAAAAATCACTACAACTGTTTTCGTAATATTTACAAATAACCATATAAGAATCCAACGTGACTAAATTTCATAGAAACCAACATAAAAGTCTAGCTTAAAATATCTTAATAATCTTAATTGAACAGCTAGTACACTATATAGTGTACTAGCTGTTGCCCGCGACTCCGTCCGCGTTTACTTTCATAAAAAATTATTCCCCTGGAAATTGGATAAAAAGTAGCCTATGTCCTTCTCCTGTTTCTAAGCTACATCCCCACCACTTTTCAGCCAAATCAGTTGAGCCGTTATCGAGTTATAAATGGTGTAACTAACACGACTTTCTTTTATATATATAGATAGATATAATATAGTATATTACATAGATATAGTAACACTTAAATCGTCATATTACACAAACGAAGTACCAGCATAATAATGAAAAAGCCTAGGAATTTCCACCACTCTAGCTCCAAATAAATCAAAGGTGACACAAGGAGGCTTTTATAGGCTTTTTTGTGCAGCAGACGTGCCCCGTCCGTCCGTAGCTTTAAAACTTTAAAAGGCTATATTGAAGGTAGCACTTTTCTGTAATATAAACATACTAGCTGTACCCCGTGGTTTTACCCGCGTAGTTCCCGTTCCCGAGGCAATAACGGGATATAAAGTATCCTATGTGTTAATCCAGGGTATCAACTATCTACATACCAAATTTCAACTGAATCGGTGCAGCCGTTGCGTGAATAACAAACATACATCCAAACATACAATCTCAAAAACTTTCGCATTTATAATATTAGTAGGATTATATGAAATACCTTTTGGGTTTTTATCATCGTATGCTTAAATCTTTAAAACTACAAGACCGATTTTCATGCGGTTTTCTATCAGATAGAGTGATTCAAGAGGAAGGTATATCTACACTAATATATAAAGCTGAAGAGTTTGTTTGAATGTTTGAACGCGCTAATCTCAAGAACTACTGGTTCGAATTGAAAAATTCTTTTTTATTAAATAGACAATTTATCGAGGAAGGCTTTAGGCTATATAACATCACGCTGCGACTAATAGGAGCGAAGAAGTAATGGAAAAAGTAATCGACGGGGACGAAGTCGCGAGCAACGGCTAGTATTATATATGTACATGATAAAGATATCATTGTCGTTGATATTAAAGGTTGTCTGGAAGCAATTGCATTTTAGTAAGACCGTGTTTAACGCACAGTACCTATGTTGTATGCTAGCCTACCGTTTTACGAATTTCAAACCTACAATATAACCGAAAATATTTTTTTAAATCCATATACTTATCTAGCCTTTCCAATATCACTTTTATAAAAAAACTAGCTGACCCGTGCCTACTCCGTTGGGCATAATGTTAACAATCCCTTTTTATGTAGCTTATAACACAGCAATAATGTGGCTTTCTAGTGGTGAAAGAATTTTAAAAATCGGTTCAGTAGATCCCGAGATTACGCGATAGACTAGTATTTTTTCCTTTTTTTATATAGCCTATGACACTCAGCAATAATATCGCTTTCTATTGGTGAAAGAATTTTTAAAATAGGTTCAGTAGATCCCGAGATTACGCGATAGACTAGTATTTTTTCCTTTTTTTATATAGCCTATGACACTCAGCAATAATATGGCTTTCTATTGGTTCAAGAATTTTTAAAATCGGCTCAGTAGAATATTAGTATACTCTAGTATAGATTACACATTAAATTAAATAAAACCTATCAACAAACATTACTATATTTATGTAGATACAAACAAACACACAAACATGTTATCTAATTACTTACCCCTACTAGCTCGTAGTAGCATAATTTTTCCCAGAGTGACGTCACTGTATACATTACATAGATTTATGAAAGGAAGCTAGCGCATTGCGTCGTCTATGGCAACTAGACATGGCGTTCTATGCGGTATATTTTGATTGTCTATATCCTATTACTATTATAAAGGCAAAAGTTTGTAAGTATGGATGTATGGATGCATGGATGTTTGTTACTCTTTCACGTAAAAACTACTGAATGGATTTGAATGAAACTTTACCACAATATAGCTTATACATCAGAATAACACATAGGCTACAATTTTTGAGGATTGTAAGGGAGGAAAGGGAGGATCACAGTTTATATGAAAGTCCACGCGGACGGAGTCGCGGGCAACAGCTAGTATATTATAAAGAAGTAAAGTTTGTGTGTTTGTTAAATTGTAAGGGGTAATCTCGGGATGTACTGAACCGATTTTAAAAATTCATTCAACAATAGACAGCCACATTATTGCTGAGTGTCATAGGTTATATAAAAAAGGATTGTTAATATTATGCCCAACAGTCGGCACGGGTCAGATAGTTTTAAATATTTTGACAGAAATACTACATATATATGAAATTTCATAATGAAAGACGTAAACATTGTCCCTTTATATTTACTTCAATTTTTTAACCGACTTCAAAAAATGTTGATTTCTGAATTCGATCGTATATAATATGCATATAATAGACCAATATATAATGTGACCTATTCAATGTTACTATTATGCAAATATACCCTTTTTTATGTTGAGTAAATTTCATAGAACACGCATGGCCTTCGGAAAAAGGCGTTGTCATCAAAACGTGTATCAGAATTCAGATCTATTAATAAAGTTATTAAGCACAAACAAGCAAAATACAAAAAAAAACTTTTAATATTATTTAGTTATATTAATACTATGACACACAGCCTGCTATAACGAAACATCTGACACCACAATTATTAAAATCGGTACAGTAGTTTACACGCTACGACCTTATAAACGGCCTCCCAAAAATATCTTCACCATAACCAGTATAGCACGATAATAGGTTGCCTGTAAGAAATCCTAATAGTGATAAGGCCGCCTATTGTCAATACACTATTTGCTGTATTTTTATTTCTAGTTTAAGGTGTATTTCTGTATTGTATAGTAAATTGACAATAAAGTATTTTTATTTTTATTAATATTATATAAAACTCGCTTACCAACCAAATAAGTTACTCACTCACCTCAAGAAACAACCAACTCAAAACCAACTCACCTGTAACTCATATTTAGTGTGCCGCTCCTCCTCAAGACTCATCCGTTTCTCGTGTTTCTTATAATATTTCCTCTTTGCGGCTTGCAAATTGAACCACGTGTACGAAAAGGACTTTACGAAAGGCATCAGGGCTTCTATGAACGGATGGAATTCGTCCTGCGAACAGTCAAACGTGCAGACATACAAAAAAATATTATTAATAACATTTATTGTCACCCTTATGGTATTTATTCGAGCGATACAGCGACATCGAACTATTGGTCGGTCAGTCAGTGGTTCGAATAGACAAGGATCTTCCCTTTGGTTCAGAAGAAAGTTATATTCCATCTTCCTCTACGTGTTATCATAGAGGGTAGGTAACTAGAAAGCTTTATGATCAACCTAGTCTAGGAGCTTTGATGACTTAAAAGCTTTTTAGTCACCATTATTTTATGTCTTTTTTCAGGGGTTAGCATGGTCACCCTACTGAAGCGGGTTTTATATTATTATGTAGTGACCCAGTAATAAATACTTAAAAATTACCCTTTTGTCACAAATTGAAACTTTCATATAAACAATTTTCCCAGTAAAGAAGAAAGCTCAGAATCGCGTCGTCTCGCTTCAACTGTTCGGATATACAATGAGTAAGCAAGACAACGCTGTTCTGAATTTTCTTATTGACAATGTATAAGTTTATTTTATTAGTTATATTTACAACAAAAGCATTCATAACATTAAAGAAATCTAAAGGCATAATGAGTCCATTTCAATTTTTATATATTATAATCATGATCGTCATAATTTTAACAGTAGCTAAAATTTTTATAATCATATCTCTCTCTATCTATTTGGAGAGAGAAAAAGGGAGAGATCTTATTATTATTTTTACATTTTCCTTTTCGTTGTCTGGTAGAAATTACTCTTTAATAAGGTTATACTCTATAATAGTTGGTTTAAAATATTATTCTTATATTATAAGAAGAATAAGAATGTTCTACAAAATATATTCCATGCTTGTTTTATCAATATACGTAATCTTATGCTTATTCGCAAATATCGCGATATTTAAAAAATAAAAAAACATACATCAACAAAAAAAGAAATAAACAACTTCGTTTCGTATAACAAAACAATAAAGAAAAAAAAAACAGACAGCACTGGCACAAAACCTAAACAATGCCCAATAAAAAACAAATCGAATTAGGTTATCTATGCCGTGTAAAGCCCGCCAATATTGACACATGTCACTGTCACCAATCACGCATTCACCGCGCGCGCGAACAAATGCTTTATTGTTGTGCTTTGAATCATAACTTAATATGCAAATGCCATCCTGATTTATCGCCAACCCTTTTTGCGTATTGGAATTTGCTTTTATACTTTTTTCGAGACTCAAATTGCAATTGACACGAGTCAATCCGCCATGTTTTATTCATGGCCGGTTCTGAGAAAATGGACGACAATTCGGGGAAGTTTGACTCGACAGAGTTGAGTTACGTTTGAGGTTTACTGATGCTTTGGTGTGCTCGTTTTTACCGTAATTTAGTGAGTAAAAAAATTATATTTTTAATTGGCGTCTAATTAGGTATACTCGTATATTATTTAATCGGAAGATGTGTTTAAAATATTTTTTTCAAACCTTGTCTCGACCTGACTGCAAAGTATTTCATGGAAAAAAATTTAGAAAATGTCAAATTATAAAACAAAATACCAAGACATATTCCAGGAATTTAAACCATAGTAGCACACATGATTTTTCCCCTGTATTGAAACGGAAACATATTATAGTACGCGCGTACAACGCGAACCACGGATAATAAATCAAGACGATTTTAGTCTGTCCCTATACTCATATCTTAAAAACTACTCATCAAATTATAATTCTGATATGTTAAATACATATATAGATATCTATTCAAAAGTACAATAATACGTACCATAGATAAATATAAGCAAAGCCAGGACAGGTCTTTACTACATATTCAAACTTATTCGAACGTTATAACGTCAGTTTAATAAACAACAAAAACTCTACGAACATAGCCTGTATAATCTAAAAAACTCAATGAACCGACCTTCGGATCTATGAATGAATTAAAAGTTTACGTGAACCATAAACAAAGGCAAACGTTGGCAGTGTACACCAGGACCTGCCCACGTGGGCTTCCCTGATCGCATTGCCAAATACTTCATTTTACCGTTCACTCTGACTCATATCTTGTTGGATTAAAAGTTTGATCCAATAGAAATATAGTTTCGACTAGCTGTGCCAGCGACATCGCCCGCGTAGAAAAGTGACTTTGGGCAGCATTTTTGAAAATGCCTAACCCGCGCCAACAGTTCTGCAAGTTCAACGTGATTCTTTAAATTGCCATAACTCTTTTATTTATAAACCGATTGACATGAATTAAACACAAAATGTTAAGTGAAGCTTACTACAATATATCTTTGAAAACCCATCTAGATAGGATAAGCCGTTTCTGAGATTAGCGTGCACAAACAAACAGAGAAACAGAAAAAATTCAAAAAATCATTATTTTGGGTTCTATTGCTTTATTAAGGGTCTCCCATAATATTTTTTTTCATATATCTTCCATGAACAGACAGCGACTTGTTACGTTTTTATTATATGTATAGATTATATTAAAGCTGTTTACTATCAGTCGAATAGAAGTGAAGTTACTTTTTGGTCTATCTTTAGTACTATCACTAGTAAGTGTTACCTTTTAGGCAACCAGAGTTAGAGGAATAGACTATTTTAATTTCTTTTATACCATGTGATAATGATATTTAAAAATAAGTACCTCTATGAGATCAATCGATTACACTACACGAAGAAATTATTTTTAAATGCTTCTGTAAATTTTGAAGGACCACGACTTCGAGACCTTACATTTTTTGTCTGCAACATTTGAATTGACAGACGTCTAGCCTTCTGTTATCAAACTGAGAACTGTATGAAGAATCAAAATGTTAATAATGAAATATCTTTATTTAATATTATTTTTAAAAAACTTCATATTATAAAAAAAAATATTAAAAAAAATATATCAAAGTACAGTCAACTTCAAAAGTATGTTACAAGTAACATTACAAAACGATTCACTCGTTAACATAATCTATATTTTTTTAAATTACTATGGATAATATTCTGTAATCTTTAAACAAAGCTTATTTATACAATAAACATGATTTGTAATTGAGGATACTTTTCGTAATTATTTATTAATATTTATATTAAGGCCATTTAATTATTTGGTTTTGAATCAACCGATAAAAAAGGATAAAAAACGTCTAAGAAAATTGTCTCCACTTTAAATTCAGTCACAAACAATAACTTCTATCTAGTTTAGTGGTTTTCAAACATTCAAATACAATGTGATATCATCAGCACATATCGTAGTGCCAAGTTCCGAGCATTTGTTTCAATATAACCAAATTCGCGCCTCAGCTGTGAAAGCCGCCATCTTGAATTTTCTATTTCGCGCGCTTTTTCGTGTCTTCAATATGGCCGCTCGCTGCTGACGCTATTTTCGGATAGTGCGTTTTATTTTCTAGCTAGTCTAATGAGATGATATTCAGTTCTATTTATTGCATATAAATCATTGTTGATGTAGCATTCTATACGCATTTTTATTGTTTTCATGTTCAATGTTCTATTGAATATCAAAGAGGTTTAAAAACAAAACCTTTATAGCACAGATAATATATTGTTATTAAAACTATGACGTCACATTCGTTTTGCTTTAACGTACGTTAGCGTACCGTAGGCTTATTTATCAATGGTAAATTGGCAAGTTTTTGTGTACATTTCTTGCCAGGAACGCCACGTGGCGCAGGTCCTGGCAAGGTGGCTTGGCAGGCCCGAGTCTTGTCTGCGGTGCAAGCCAAAAGTGTGTTTTGACTAGATTTTACTAGTAGTGTAAACGTGAAAGTTGATACATAGGTACATACATACGTGGTTGGGAAGTTCCTAAGGTTTTAATTAATCAGAAAAAAATATCTAGTAATTTAGAGTTATACGAGCAAGTAATCAATACATATAATAAAAACGTAACGAGTCCCTGTCTGTACATGGAAGATATATGAGAAAAAATATTATAGGAGACCTTTATTAACGCAATAGAACACAAAACAATGATTTTTGGAATTTTTGTTGTTTGTCTGTTTGTTTGTGCACGCTAATCTCAGAAACGGCTTATCTTATCTAGATGGGGTTTTCAATGATATACTGTGGTAAGCTTCACTTAACATTTAGTGTTCAATTCATTTCAATCGGTTGATAAATAAAAAAGTTATGGCAATTTAAAGAATCACGTTGATCTTGGTGAACGTTTGTTGGCGCGGGTTAGGCATTTTCAAAAATGCTGCCCAAAGTCACTTTTCTACGCGGGCGAAGTCGCGGGCACAGCTAGTCTATAAGTATATTTATATTGAATAATAAATCAATAAATGTTTAAGTTGGAGTTCCGTAACACATGTTAATACCTAGTATTTTCCACTACAGGCACTTACAAAGGCAGAATTAAGAAATAAATTATCTAAATATGTCTAATTTTCTAATTTTCTAATTTTCCTCACCTTTCTAAAGAGAAAATAAATCTTTATTAATGATGAATGTGAAATGAGATTGAAATTAGTTAGAAGACAATTCAAACGGTCTTCATACTAATAATATTTTGAGGTTAACCTTGAAACATGAGAAGTTATTTCAAGAGTGAAGACGGTGTCACTAAGAAAATAATTCTTTAAATTATATTTTATTCTTTAGACTTTAGTGATCGTACATTTAGAGTTATAGTAATTCAATGATATTATATAATAGATATGTTATACCCATACAAATCAACCGAAAAAAGCGTTCCGCACAGCAGCGGCAGCACACACATACAAGTCAAAACGATAGGAAAGAGATAAATTATATAACCAACAAGAAAAAAGAGATAGTTTTGTCAGTTGCACGTAAATGCACCGGCAACCAATCACCTAAAGGTAAGACGTACTAATTTTTAGTTTTTGCGTCTTCAAAATTTTGCGCGTAGGATAACATATTATCTATTTAATATATAATCACTGTAGTAATTACTCAAAATTCCGTTATCGTAACGTATGTTTGGACTCAAAACTATGAAAAGTAAATAATGTTTACAAACGTGTCCTCGTAAAGCAAGTGATACAAACAAACTATTAGAAACGCTTCCATAACACGAACACTGCCAAGCTGGAGAGCGTTCACCCGAAGATTTTGGCGCCAAATCCTACGTCAACGATTCATTTATTTTTTATCTGTATTTCGCGATTTATTTTATAGATATTGGCGCTGGTTCATCGGGGATACCCGTGTACTTGGCCGTGGCACCCGTTGGCTTACCTATCTGGGTCGTTTCGTCACACGAAGCCTGGCCAACAACATAGCACACACGTAAAGTTGCTATGTCAAAAAATCGGGCGCCATCTTGCCACGAGCCGATTTGGCGAGCAACAAGTAAACGCACGCATGCATATTGTATCCACCGCGCACGTAATTCTACAATAAATATCCATTGTTGTAAACTGAATGCTGAATTTGATTATATGTATTTAGGTAGTTAGCGCGACGATGCTGGAATATTTAAGCGGTGCATTTTGAGGTATTCCACCGGATAAACCCTTAGTTTCTCTAAGCAATAATTCTGCAAGCCGCAGTAAATTACTCGCTTTTCTACTGCCATAAATGTTGTTTGATATTTACTGTTTTTGTAGAAAGTGCATAATAAGTAATAACCCATATATACAGACGAACAAACAACCTTCTAGTGAATATACCTAGTCTACAAAAGATATTATTATAAATGAGATAAAGAAACATAACATAACCTAAAAATATTTATTTAAAACACGGTGTCAGTTTAATTTATCTACTGAATACTTTTATCTTTAATCTATTTTTAATTTATATAGAGAATCTTCTTTTTAATTTAAATATAGATATAATATAGAGAATATTCAAACTTTAGACTACATCTGTACGAAATGTTATCAAAATTGGTCCAGAGTTTTCAGTTTAAATCATTGAATTTAAATTGTACAAGCTTCCAATAAATTTAAAATTCAACTTTAATTTAATAGTGAACTTTGCCATTAAATACCAAATTATTAAATTAATTCTGAAACCAGTACAAAATAACAGAAATCATTTAGATTTAGAATTTAGATGCAGCTATGATTTATACTAATGTTCAAAACATTCCACAATTATACATCCAGCTTGTTGGCAATAAATAATAATTCAAACTTAATAATATTTCATTGCATTACTTGTGTCTAATGTATTGCTTCATCCCCCATATATTAGACACGAACATAAGTTAGTTGCATGGATTTCGCTGAAATTCGGCTTGCAGGTAGACTGTAGATTAATACATAGGATAAATAAATAAATAATAAATATTTTCAGGACATTTACACACAGCGCCATCTAGTTCCAAGCTAAGCAGAAAGCATGTGTTATGGCAACTAGATAGCGGAATAAATTACACATACATACTTTTCTTTTGTAAATACATACATACAATACATAGCAACACCCAGACCCCAGAAAAATACAAATGTAAAGTGGGGATCGAAGCCACGATCCTTCGCGCAGAAAGCAGTTGTGCTACCACTGCGCCAAGCGGTCGTCGATATTTTTATATTATGCCATAATGAGATAAACCGGGAACAAAAATTCATTAATTGCTTTCTGCGCGAAGGGTCGTGGGTTCGATTCCCACACCGGAAATATATATTTGTAATTTACATTTGTATTTTTCTGGGGTCTGGGTGTTGCTATATATTGTATGTATGTATTTACAAAAGAGAAGGATGTATATGTAATTTATTCCGTTATCTAGTTGTCATAACACAAGCTTCGGCTTAGCTTGGAACTAGATGGCGCTGTGTATAAATGTCCTGAAAATATTTATTTATTTTATTTATCAGATAGGGTAATTCAAAAGGAAGGTTTGTGTGTATTATACATAAATGCACGGCTAGTGTTTCTTTATTTCGTTCTTTCTTACAGATATAGAAAAAGCCATGTACCGTTAAAACTTATATTCAAAACCGCGGACGCATTTTCCTCAAGCTACCTTTATATGCAATCTGAAAATGTTTGCAAAGTGTTTAACATGCAAAACATTTAGATTGTAAAACACTGAGTAAAGCGTTATTACTGTCCGTTATTCAAATAACGGTTTTTTGTCAATCTTCGAGACTTGTTTTTAAATACTAATGATTCACCCTGAATCGGATTCACTTGTGTCTAACTTGTGGTTTTACCCGCGTAGTTCCCGGTCCTGGAGGAATACCGAGATGAAAAGTATCTTATGTGTTAATACAGGGTATCACCTATCCACGTACCAAATTTCAACTAAATCGCTCCAGGCGTTTTTGCGAGAAAGAATAACAAACTTACATCCAAACATTCGCATTTATTTCAATATAGTAGGATTATATACATGAAACTTCCTCTGGAATCACTCTATCAGATAAAAAAAATCGCATGAAGATTGGTTGAGTAGTATTAAAGATTCAAGCGTACATACATAGACAGAAGAATGCGGCTTTGTTTTAAAAAAAAATAAAAATGTGTTGCTAAGTGCGTAACTCGATAACACCTGAACTGATTTCGATGACTCTTTTTAGAACTTTTTTTAGAATATTCCACAAAGTAGGAAAGCAACGAAAAATTTTGGCGATACATTTTTATTCATATTCAATCATTAATGGCCAATATTATTACTTTAAAATACTTTACTGCAGAATGTAAGCTCTTTGATAGCTTGTAATTCCAATGTGACGTATTTATATCACATTCACGAGCTGAAACGGTAAAACAGCTGTACACTTTGCTGTAATAGAAAATAGTTTCAAGAACTGAATGTATGATGCCACTGCGAGCGGGTTGTGAAGAGAATTCGTTTAAATTGTTCGGAATATTTTTGTAGGTTCGCTTTTAGTGGTAGTATCTGACCCCGGGACAGAGCCGTGCCAACCCCCGGTAGCGCCTGTGTGCAGATCCTATGAGGCGCCTTTTTTAACGAATATTATAAATATTGAGAGACTTGTTCAATGAGCTTAATATATTACGTTTTCTTGTTTACAAGGCCATTGGTCCGCCTATTGTACATACTTACTTATCGATACTCATAAAAAAATCGGTGGTAGTGGCGGCGCGGCGCCCCTATTTTGTTTGAGCCTGTGTGAATAGAAAGCAATGGAAAGAACTGGAGGCCTATACCCGGAAGGGGCCATAGCCCATAACACAATATTTATTTAAATACGAACTTTTTTAAACGATTGTAATTGTTTCGTTGAGTTGTGGCTAAATAAAGGCGTATTATTATTATTATCTGTCCCCGAGACTATATCGGAATTTATTTATTTATATTTAATAGATAAAGTAATTCAGTAGGAAGGTTTATATGCATAAAATATGCGAGCCACGCCGGGGCGGGTCGCTAGTTTCTTTTCTTTTCTATTAACATGCGTCTTGAAAATTTAAATAACTATACAACAACATAATCGCTACACCACCCGCTTCAGCTTATGAAATCGCTAGAACCGTTTCAAACGCCAACACTCGCGCCATACAAGCAAACGTTCTATAGGTTCCGAGAGCTCCAACCCATACTAATGCAACGTTCAATATTTGTGAAACTTCTGCAACCTAAGACATTTATTGGAACTTTGATCTAAAAGCCGCCAACACAATCGCGAAACGTCACGTTTTTACTAAGCAAGACAGCATTTGCGGCCTATATTATAATAGTCGAGTCTTAGTTTAAATATGTTTACAATTGTATGTTATATTATTTTAAAAAGAGCACCTATCCGACATTCTTACCGGTTCTTCTCCGTCGAAATTATCTTCCGAACCGTTGTTTTGTAATAAATACCATGACGATTCAAAAGTGTTACTATATGTAGCCTATTTGAATAAAGATACTTTTGACTAATAATATTCCATTTAAATAAGCTCATTCTTGTAATATCAATAAACATTCCTTGTTCCAGTAATTATATAAATTTGGACATGCAAAGGTGCCGAGCTAGCATTTTTAAAAACTTTACAGTACTCAAATATAAATCTTTCCTTTAGTTCGTTTTAGAGCTTAACTTAAAATTACTAACAAGGATTTCAATTTTTAATTTTCCATGTCCTACGTCCTACTACTAGTCCTAGTCCTTATCCTAGTCATCAAGTAAGTCCTATTCCTAATCAGCAGCTGCCCGTTTCCGGGTCATCAACAGTCACTCTGGCCCCATTAATGTAAGGTAGATACCATAACTTTAATTAAAAATCTCCACGGTCAAACAAGAGAGTAATTTATTTAGCAAATGTTTAAAATCTGACCTTGCAGCAAATTGAGAGAGAGCCAAAAAAAATGCCACCTAATTCCGAAGTTGCAACTGTGAATCATTCTCGATAGTAGTTCGAAGGCGATAATTATAAGTGTCGTTTGCATTTTAAGTACTGTACTGCAGTTTTTAATTAATTTTACGTTATGTAAAATTCCATTTATAGATCAGCAGTGCTTCAGAAATTGGCCTTTGTTTTTCTGTAGTAAGGAAATCTTCATAGGACAGCCACGGGCATAGACTGATAGTCCCTTAATAATCGGTCCGTCGTAAGTGAAGGCAAAACTGTTTACAATAATTTATTCAGAATAAAAAATAATATCTTTCTTTCTTTATTTCTTTCTTTCTGTAGGCGTAAAAAGCTCATCTTATACTCAAAAACACGCACACAAGTTCACCGAAAATGTTGCTGCTTTAAGAAATTTACCCTATAAATGTGGAATTAAATTTTGATGTATAAAAAATACATTTTGAGTTTTCATTATGAGCTAAGAATGTAGCAATAAACTTTTTCTCTAGAGTTACAAAAGCTTTACTTCTTAATAAGCGAATTTAGTAAAGTCACTAAAACCAGTATTAAACCACAAAACCATATACCATGAGTATCCCGGCACGCACTTGACCACTTATTCTATAAAAACTTCACGAAACAAAAACTTAGCTACAAAACACTTTGCGGTCTTAAAAATCGTAGACTATAGCCCAGTACAGTTCCAACATACCAACAAAATACGACTTAAACCTACATTAGTTCAGCTCTTGAAACCACGGACGCATTTTTTATTCACTTTAAATTATAAGTACTTGAAATTTTTACAATCAGATCCTTACCATGAAATGTAATACTTATTTAAAATAAACTGATTTATGAAAATTTTGTATTAAGTTTGTTAATATAAATAGTCACTTACAATTAAATTCTAAGAAGAAAATTTATATTTGAACCAATTATAGGATGATAATTAGAAACCTTATAAAAACCAAAAATGTAAACCATCTTACAACCAAATTTCTAAAACAGCCTTGTACAGGGGCATAAGGTTATTTTAATAGAAAACTTCCAAAGGGATTTTAAATATAAACTTACATAGACATATATGACTTCTTAAACAATCTCTGTGTTTTTATTCATTCAATTTATATACTTTTATGTGCCCTTATATTTCTACTAACGATCTCATTATCCTCAATCTCTCCTTCCCAACCTTATCACCGTAATGCAATATTAATCCCAGTGTCTCAGATAAAATCACATTACAACTAAAAGCTGTGAGAATTAGAATTCCACTGTCCTCCATATTTATGCCTTGCGACACGCCGCAAGCATACATTCACAGCGTCCGGGTGCATTCCCTCGCTTGATGTAAATATTGTCTACCTAAATCTTTAATAAATACCTTAATATCTATAGAAGACATATTTAATATCTACTATCAATGGTATTCAACAACCTCTTAAGAAAATTTCTTAATATAAATCCAAGAAAACACGTAATTAGAAATGACGATAAAGAAAATACTGCATTTCGTAAGATATACAAGAAAAACAGTTTTATCAGAAAGTCAGATATTGTGTCGTTCTAAAAAAATAACATCGGCAATGGATTAACAAAAAAATATGAAAAGAAAATCTGTAAAACCAAATTAAATTATTAAAACCAAAAAAGACAGGAAGGATGACGTCTCTTTAAATTGCTCCAAATTTTTAATATCTTCTTATACTGAACAGGAGGCTCGTCTATTGCTAAGCGTGTTCGCTTTTAAATGACGTCATAAACTTCAATTTTATATGTGTAATCCAATGCTGTCCTAACACTAAAGCTCAATCAAGGAACTAACTATATCTCTTTAATAGGATCCAAAATCTTACTCCCAGAAAAAATGACGTCACAACCGTCTCGAAAATTTCAAATTCAAAAAAAAAAGAATCGCGAATGACGTCACCAACTCCAAACCCATGGAATCCCACACTATACCGCTAGTACTATGCACCACCTGATTCATATTCCTTATACGTAGCACAAGGTGAACAGCGAGCAATGCACCGGCCACATTTATTGCAAACAATATTCTAATCACGCAATTTTTACAATGCTTTGACGTTGTAATAAGCGTTATGGTAATGTCATTGTTTGTTGCGTAACCGTTTAAACGTTTTCGGGTCAACAACTTTTTTGTTCGGAAGTCAATTGGAGTGTGTATTTTAAGGTTTATTTCTAGAGCCTTGGCTTCTTATATCACGTATATATATTACATATAAATTATTACATATTACATAGTATAAAACAAAGTCCCTTTCTTCTGCTGTCCCTATGTATGCTTAAATCTTTTAAACTAAGCAACGGATTTTCATGCGGCTTGTTTAAATAGATAGTGGTGCAACAGGAAAATTTATGTGTATAGTACATGCACAATAAACGTGGATATCCGAGGCTGGGCGCTAGTTATATTTTAAATGCTTTATCAAAAAATAAAATATTTAAAATACATGTAACCTTTTCTATCATTAATGAAGGGCATTATTCATGGAAGTATACCAAAGCATCATTTTATATTAAGGTATGATACATAATTAAAAATATTCAAAGCATTATCTTATTTTCAATCCAAATGATCCTGTTTCAAATGTTTGTTCCGTCAAAGGCTAACCAAAAAACTTGCGTTCTGCTACACCGAATAGAATAATTTCGGAAAACGAAATTTTGACGATTTAATCTGAGATAAGATCATAATTTGACGTAAGATTTGACGTGACCGGCCATTTTGAAAATCTTTGAAAGAACCTTCATCCCACTTTGAACCTTTATCCGAAGCTTGATAATATATAATATAAAATAGCAATTGCAATTCTTAATCTTGACTCTTAGTCCACGATTCAAAGCCGAGAACTTCCAAACAAACATACTCCCAAAACTTTATTACAACAGTATATAATGTGTTCAAAAAAGAACCAAAGAAGTACCCTACACAATCGCACCTCCTAACTGTCTCCAACTAACGTAACCCCACATTAACTCGAACGCAGTTAAAAGTTAAAGCACTAGACCATTAGTGTAATAGTCCCAGCATCGGGCTATAAACATGCAAATCCAGCAATCACGAGGCGAAAATCGCCGAAAATTATTCACACACCAACTCCGGAATCCCTTAAGACGTCTAGAACAACGGATGACGGTAACTGCTGCCGTATGCAAATATCGGCTTCTCAGGATTACGACTACCCACAACTAATCCTGTCGAACTAAGATACTGCCTATTGGCATTACGTCGAGTTATGACAATGCGTAATTTGCAGTAGTGATGGGTGTATCCAATATTCGGTATCGAGCCGTAAATCATAGATATAAAGCCAGACGCTCCTCCAAATGTATAATTGTAGCGCATAGAACGATACTTGAGATTCTATGCGGGGCTTCTATCGCGCTGAATACAAAGCGATGGGATCTTGGAAGACGCTGGGAAAAAACTTTAATACTTATACAAAAATATTCTATGATATCTCACGTTTAAGTAGTTTTACGTAAAGAAAAAGTTGCAGAGCTCAGACTAGTAATTAGATTATTATAAAAAAGCTGTCTCATTGTGTATTGCAATTATCCTCTTGAGATAAATATAGTTGCGTTGGCGTTTATTAGCTGTATGTTTACAATTTGCTGCATATTTTAGCGGTCCGTAGTATTTTCACGAAATTTCGTTCGACGAGCACGCCGCCCAGATGCGCATTGCAGTGTCTTTTATGAAAGTTAGACTGCTGCCACTAGAAATAAAGAAAGTCACGTCCTACCCAGTTAAGTGGCTTCGTTCAATGGTCCGACCGGAGTCATTAAGACAGAAGTAATTAAACGCCCGATTAAAAAGAAAAAATCTATAGCAGACGCCGCGTGCCCGTAGTGCTAGCGGCTAGCGCTCGTAGTAAACATGCCATAATCGCAACGCTGCAAGTGTCGGAGTCGGATATAAACAAGCTCGTGTTGCTGCCTCGTTGGCAAGGCGGCGGACTCCCGATTACACTTCCATCATTCTGCCGGTTCATTCAATATTTTTTTTACGGAACGCTGTAATTTCTTGGCTCGAACGCATCCGTTTACATGCCAAACAATAAATTTATTAGCCGGAGGAGTGGCGGGCCGGCGTCACTCGTCGATACGTCACCGATTGCGTGCACTTTTCCACATTTTGGAAATCGATTCGGGCGCGCGATGATCTGCAACGCGTTATATAACGCGCCGTCAAGGTGACTCGTCCGTAGCCACTACACCGATCTATTTTCAGTCGAATTTCATAAATACACCGTGACAGCCCATCTCGCCTCCCGCGCCCCGCTCGGCGGCCATCTTGCGTCTTGCGTCTTGCGTAAGGCGCGCCGGTGTCACACACCACACCGCACCGCGCCGCACGGAACGTATCGCCGTCCTTGCTAATTTTAAAGTCCTTTCCGAAAGTTAACCGTTTATGAGGTAATAGAGGCCGTGACGTAGTTCTGGCAAGATGCCGGCCGTACGCGTTCGAACGAAGAAAAATAGCCGAGACGGCGTGCGGTTATATTTAGAAGTGTCCCAAGCGGTCGGGAGACGAGCGGTGCGAGGAACGGTCCGGTGTCCGGGGCGGGCGTAGTAATGTCCGTGTCCGGGTGCCCGTAATGTCCGGGGGTGGGGAGCGATCGGAAAACTAATCGTATATTACTACGCGTGCCCGGACAGCAGATGCGCTGACCAAAATTGCGGGCCGGAGCCTACCATCAATATTCTCGCCCTAATTGAATATTATTCGGCAATTTGTGTTGCTGAAAATCTGGCTGGGAATATGCGGTGTCCATATATCGTCTGGTAACGGTGTTAATGTTTTCTATGGGCATGACACGATGCGATGCAGTTGCACAGCTAAATATAACCGACCGCTTTTAGCCCTGGGCCGCGTCTGCGCAACGCAATCCCGTCCGACACGGACGGCGAATTCTATTAGCGGAAAATGCTACCACACCATTATTTGATTCATTTTATTGAATTATCAACTCTATCTAGATCAATTAAAAATTAAGCCAAAGTAAGTACTGTAAAAAAAAGCGCAATTGAAAAATTTTGCTTCTGAGATTAATCCGGTAGTAATTTACGGTAAACGAAATTTATCAAAACAGTATTTTACTAGAAGATCTTCAAATTATGTAACAGTATAAATTACCTTTAAAACTATCGTTCTATTGGTAACAAAAGAAAAATCAGTCCGCTAGTCAGTTATGTAGACTATTTAAATCAAATACATCTACACATACATCGATACTTCAAATAGGTAGAGATAAAAAATTTAACAATTGTTTTATAATTGTATACTTCGACAATAATCATGGACTGGAACTTTGGTAATCTAAAGAGCACCAAAACTGTATCAGTGTGTATCTTTCTGCGATTCTAATGATTGATTTTTCAATCTATTCTTAGTATTTAGGGACATTGTGATTGAAATGAAAAAAACAGACCTAAAATTCTAACCTCAAAATGTTTCTATCACGAAAAATCTTGGTAAATTATCTACTTAAATATCCCTCTAATATTATAAACGCGAAAGTTTGTTATTATGTACGTACTTATGTATGTTTGCTGCCGTTTCACGCAAAAACTACTGAATGCATTCGGCTGAATTTTGCCATACAGGTAGGTAAGACCTAGATCAATACATAGGATAATTTTTATCCCGGTTAACACGAAAAATTATGCAAATAAGAATAAAATACGTAAAATTTTAATAAACCAGTAGGTACTATCTTCGCGTGCTGTCAGCTGAAGTAATATTAGCATTCTATTTTAGTCCGAAAAGTTATATAATTTTAGAAATAATTATCTCAAAGATAATACTGAAAGACGTTCATTAGTTGAAGTTGTTTTATGTAAAATTTCTTTACTTTTAAAACGATGATATTTAAATACTTAGTGTTGGAGGGATTAATAAAGAATTGACATATATTTAATTAATTTAGTTTAAGCATATGATTGTTATGGATTATTTCACACAAAATAACTGAATTTCGATAGTTTTAGATGATTTCTACAATACTTAAAAAAAACCGACTTCCTGATAATACGTATTAAAAAAATCGTTCAAATTGGTTCATAATAGATATCTATATATATAAAAGAAAGTCGTGTTAATTACTTCACTTATAACTCGATAACGGCTCAACTGATTTGGCTGAAAATTTGTGGGGATGTAGTTTAGAACCTGGAGAAGGACATAGGATATCCAGTTTCCAGGAGAATATTTTTTTTATGAAAGTAAACGTGGACGAAGTCGCGGGCAACAGCTAGTTGCGTATAAAAAAGTTCATCCGCAATTTTCCACCCTTGAGAATTGTTTTTTTTATTATTAAATTTAAATGGGACCACCCTTGGGGTATTACCTATACGCCGAAAAAAGATTTAATCAAATCGGTTCATAATTGGCGGAGTTATCGCGTAACAAACATAGAAAAAAAACATACGGGTCAAATTGAGAACCTCCTCCTTTTTGAAGTCGGTTGAAAATATATAGGACATACTTGATGTTAAACCTTACGAGGATAATTTTACACTAATTATTTTATTATCACTAAATGTCAAAAGGTTTTTTTATTTAAACTAGTATTTTTGTATATTGACAGTTGACACCACTGAAACAATATGGCGGAGGATATAAGCAGTATTGAAGGTTAATTATTAATCTTATACATATATATAAAAGAAAGTCGTGTTAGTTACACCGTTTATAACTCGATAACGGCTCAACTGATTTGGCTGAAAATTGGTGGGGATGTAGTTTAGAATCAGGAGAAGGACATAGGATATTATGATTTTATCCAGTTTCCAGGTGAATATTTTTTTTATGATAGGCAACGCGGACGGAGTCGCGAGCAACAGCTAGTGCTTAATATATGTCAAAATTATTGACCAATTAAAATTTGGAAACGATAAACATAGCTATAGTATACTTTCATTTTGACTTTCTTTTTTAATAATACCCCTTTTTTCAATATGCAACACTCGCATTTTAAACGATATTGTTTATGATAACATTATGATTTTCTATCAACTTTCTAAAACAGCTACAGATTGACTTTTCCCTTTAAAAAACCTACCAAACGTACTTATAAGGGGTCCTTAACCTAGTCTAGACTGGCCTTTGTTCTATGCCCTACACTGAGACCTAAATATTTTTACAAAGGTTTAACTGATCATTAGCTTTTTAACTCACTCTTCCTCTGGTTTTGACTATATTAGAATTTTCTTGTCCTTTTTAAGACAAGTATGATTGGGCTATTTGATATTTCTTAACGCTCGTCCGACGATGACCTTTTTCATGTATAAATATTATAATAGTCGAGTTTTTGTTTATATTTACAATTGTATGTTCTTATTTTTTAAAAAAGAGCGACTATCAGAGTTTCTTGCCGGTTCTTCTCTGTAGAAACTGCCTTCCGAACCGGTGGTAAATGTTTTGTAATACCATGACGATTCAAAAGTGTTACTTTATGTAGCCTAATTGAATAAAGATACCTTTTGACTTTTACTTTGGGCTTCTAGAAGACTAATTCGCCGAGTTCTGAATCGCGCTTATGACATTTATTCGAGATCTTGATCAAACCATAGTTGTTGTTCGACTGGTCGAAACCTCCCTTTGTTTCAGAGGAAAGTAACATTTGGCATTTCTTTTACCACAAGGAGAGGTCACTGTGAAATGTATCTCCAATATAAAAAGCTAAGTTTTACTAAGGCTTTTCAGCTTCTACGAAAAAACGGAATTCTTATAACATTACTTTATAGTCCCATTCGTCTGTCTTAATTTTTTTCACGGCTTTAATTAAGAAAAATAAATCAGAAGTACTACAATAAAGTATTCTGTAAATAAGTACACTGACCATCTGAAAAAGCAAAAAATTAAATATTGACAAAATTGATACCCTATTGTTTAGTTTATAATATGCACCTTCCAAATCTTCAGAAGTAAGTCTTTTACACCAAACTCATATTAATATTCCCTTGTTTCCATACAAATAAATCCTTTCAAGATTTTAAAGGTAGGTAATAATTTAAACATTTCCAAAAGATATTTTATATGAAATAAACGATAAAATTGCAACGGCCAGATACCGGTATATCAGCAGACGTCACGGACAGACACTAGATATAATTTTACAGTATTTTCTATAGATACCTTATCTCTTGAACAATTTCTCTTCTTCAAACCCTTTTGTATGGAAGAGGGGTTATTTTTGCGAGCGTTGCTGTATTGAGAAAATTGGTTGCTCACTTGTTTTTTTTTGTTGGTTTTTATTGTTTAACTAGTGACCCGCTTGGCTTCGCTCACTTATATAATAAACGGATAATACATATAAAGCTCCCTTTTGAATAACTTTATCTATTTAAAAGCTTTTTTAGCATGAGAATCGGTTCCATAGTTTTACAGTTTTAAAGTTATATAGAATAATACCTAGGGACCAAGAAAGTGACTTTGTAATGAATTTGTAAACAGACATTTAATAAGTGATTTTAGATTTTTTTATACTATGAAGACGGGAGACGAGCTGGACGCACTCCTGATGGTAAGAGTCACGCCAGCCCATAGCCAATGCAGTGCTTTGCTATAAAGCCCAACTCCGGGCAGGGGTGCACTACACCGACTATGTATATATATACAGGTACTGTATAGTGTATATATATACTCTGTACATACAGATGCAAAAATATGAATTATACACCAATTACCAATTATGTATAATAGTTATTATATGTTTAAATATACTATGGCATGCTTAAAATCGTATTTTGACGTAGTTTTTTTAAATAGACAGAGAGATTCATGGGGAAGATTCTTATGTATAATACAAGCATATATACGTGCGAAGTCGGGTCGCTAGTGTAGTATAAAAGTTCGTTTATTATAACATCATAGTACATACCCTATTGATACCACATATTACAGCAAAATGCTTAAATGAACCCTGAAATAATAGAAATTGTATCGAAGCCGGGATTATTAAAACAATATGGCCGTTCAGCAGTCCTAGTAATCTAGCAATCTGGATTAAGTGCCTCCATTTTGTTTTTGTAAAATATTTATCGATTTCCACAATCCGTTATAACAAGAAATGTTTTTTAATTTGTCTTTGGATGTTTAGAAATATGATTTTGATGTTTTTTCATAAAGGAGTTTTTGTTTACCGGGTACAGCCTGGTTTTAATATTTGTTAATATTATACTATAGAACAATATGATGGTCAATTTCATTATTAGATTACTCATAAATGTTTTCTGTTGATAAAAATATTTTAATTTGTTTTTTTTTTATTAAAATGTTACCTGGTTACGAATAGGTACGGGTACACAGCCGAAGATCACGGCTAGTGTTGCAAAATATCTAAACTCCTTTGTCAATTTGGAATAATATTTCTTAACGCTAGTCGAGTTTTTGTTTATATTTACGTACGTTCTTATTTTAAAGCAACTATCAGAGTTACTTGCCGGTTCTTCTCTGTAGAAACTGCCTTCCGAACCGGTGCAGTGGTGAATGTTTTGTAATACCATGACGATTCAAAAGTGTTACTAAAAGTAGCCTAATGGAATAAAGATACTTTTGTCTTTGACTTTGTCTCAATTTTGCTCATTACCAACCTCACAGGGAAAAACAAAAAACCATTAGATCCAATAATTTTATAAGTTATAAGTTGCATTTCGCCACCCGTTTTACTTCTATTTCTGTACTGTTTCATTTATTTCCAATGATTTGCCTGGAAGAAATCACATGCTAGTGATATGGCCGCCAGTTACTTATATATAATAGATTAACGGCCAAATACTCATACGCAAATTAAATTTAAGCACGCCTTAAGACTCGTAATTTTGTCAGAACTGTATGGTGAACTGTCAATCGAGACGAATCGGACCGGTTTAAGTTGTTCTTAAATTTAAGTTGCGTTTCAGTTTTCCGGCATAAGACTGTCTAATTAACAGTGTATTCTTATGTAACAAAGTATTAATTAATAAATAAATAAAATAAATAAATAATCTGCAATCCTCAGAATAGATTAGGCGAGTAAATATGAAAGTACGCGCTTTGAGGTTATCTCCGGAGCGGTTGTAATCCTTTCAAATTGGTTCAAATCTACAATAATAGCTCGTAACAGTCGACTATTGCAGCGAATAGAATATTATTTTATCGTTTATCTTGCTCTGCATTGATTAAATGATAAGAATAAGCCCTTATTTAAATTAAGGAACAAAATTTATTCAGTACTAAACTAATTGAATTTTAGTTTTAATGTCTTGGCTTAAATTAAAAGTTGAGGTGTTTTATGTATTATACGTATGTTCAGTAATCTAGTTGCCATAACACAAGCTCTGCTTAGCGTGGGACTAGATAGATCTCTGTTGGAAGCGTTCTGTAGTATTATTATTGGTATCATTTATTTTATTGTTAATCAATGAATTTTTTACAATTATAATTCCCACTTTATGTGTAGCATAGTTAGTTTATGTGTAGAATAGGCAAACATATATATTTTTCATGATTTTCCTATAGCACCTTGTTGAGGTAATAAAAACTTCTAGTCTACTTCTAGTCGTTTAGATATATACCTACGATGAAATTTTAAAGTCTGTGATAAATCCCCCTAAATATGCCAAGCCCTCAATCATCTGAAACTAGCCTTTCTTAACCTTCAGTCATCAAAGCTACCCTTCAAACAGTTTTTCCGTCAATGCAACTAATGTAGGTACGACGATTCATTGTCACTTACTCACAAACACGTGATGAAGATTCTTGCCAAGTCGCAGTCCTAGCCGGTATTTTGGTGACACCTCTTCGGATGATTGAAAAGGAAGCATTTTATCTCAGCTAAGGTATACGACATATTGGCGAGTCCGACATAAATTAAAGTATACCCTATGTGTTAACTTTATATACCGATTTTACCCCGGGAACGAGAACTATGCTGGTAAAACCACATCTAATATAAACATATATTATGTTGAGCCCAATAAATAAACCAGATACCTATCTTGACCTACTCACACATATAATCTTTATTATTCCAGTCTATATCTATATCATATATATCTTTATAACATATAAAACGCTAGAACTAACAGCACCAAAGCAATTCATATGTTCAGAACGATGCACGATATAAATAGAATCTAGTAATAAACAGACAAAATTTCATTTGCATTATATATGTCGAAACTGTGCGTAGAATTTCGGAATGAATGGGATAAATCAAGTTAGTTAAGGTTGCCTGGTAAAGATTGCTTTTCAGTTATAAGTTCCTTTTTGTGCTATTCTGGTTTTTAACTCTAAAACGAGAAAATTACCTGCTTTAGCATAGATTAACGTATTCTAATGTTTTTAGTATAAGTATTAAATTTGTGAACTTTCGTTTTCTAACGTTGTTAATTTTCTGTAGAAATTGATTTTGGATTTAGATTGTAATGTTTTTTGAATAACAGTTTGTACCCTTTAATTTTTAAAGAACAATTATAAGTCTCTTGCCGGGTCTTATTTGAGTGACTGCTTTCTGAACCGATAGTAAATTGCTTTTGTAATACCATGACGATACAAGTGTTACTTTATGTAGCCTAATGAAAGGAATGGAAAAATAGAATAAAGATATGTTCGATTTGGGTTTGTAGGGGCGATCTCTAAAACAATGAGCAGTAATTAGGATTAGGATAGGAATTAGGATAATTAGGATTTAAACTTCTAAATAAGAGAAGGTATTCCGAAGCTTTTCCTAAGAGAAACACTCTTCAAATCATTGCGTAATACAAATTCATGTTGAAAACGTTACGCAGGCAAAAAACAACTCAGAAATATATTGTTCATGTAATTAGCACGTGGCGGGGACATTGCCAAGTTCTGTCAATCCTGGCTACCCTTGACACTGACAGACGAACGCGTTTAGTTTCAATGTTGGTACTACTGGAGGTAAAGAGATGTTATTTTTCTCAGCCAGTCTCACATTTGGTTAAAAAAAAAAACAAAAATTAATAAAATAGCTTTTATTCTTTTCAAAACTAATAAGGACCATAAAAAAGTAAAAACATCCAATTTTGACGAAATAAAGAAAAAAACAAAATAAAAATGACACAAGAAGGCAACTTACAAACAAAAACCGTAAACCTCTTTTTGACTTCCTTACAACCTCCTACACAATCTGCGTTCAGAAACATTTGACTGAATAACCTTATATTAACTCCTCAACCTTAGCCACAGATGTCAGTTATGTTAGTCAACCTACACAATCTTCGTTCAGAAACATCTTACTCAATAATTCAATAACCTAACCGTATATTTAATTGATCAACCTGAGCCAGAGATGCGTTAGTTTCCAACCCCGCCTAGCTAGGCTGTAAAATAAAGACAATTCGAGTTACATATTGCAAAGCAAGCCCCTCGTTATCTTAGTCAAATCGTTGGAGCATGTCAAGAGTCCTCATCGCGGCTTTATCGATCCCGTTCATTAGATTAATTAGAAAATTACAACCAAATTTATAGACCAGAAGTGACATTGTCTGGTCAGGAAGGTAGAGAACAAATTATTCGGGTTATGTTACCTTTGTATAGTTTCAAACTACGATTACGTTTGGCATTTTATTTAAGACTAACTGACCTGTGCCCTCTTTGTTGGGCATTACGTTAATAATCTTTTTTTTTTGTAACTCTATTAAATTTAGACATTTAATATTTATGTAATCCATATTATAACAATAACACCATGTTTGTATAAAACTTATTTAATAACAGATTATGTTAACGGAGCCAGTCTTCCACAACACAGGGAAACCTTTTGTGGAAGCTGTGCAAATGAAAATTTTGTACCGTTTCTCAATAAATGTATTTTTTAAATAGCCTATGACACTCAGTAATAATGTGGCTTTCTATTGGTGAAAGAATTTTTAAAATCGGTTCAGTAGATCCCGAGATTACTCCTTACAATTTAAGAAATACACAAACTTGAATCCTTTATAATATTAGTATAGATATCGTTATGTATATTGACTAGATCCATAAGTGCTTTGTATTACGAAATATTTTAAGCTTCCAACCATTGTATTAAGCGAACGTTATTCCTAATTCGGGATTGATTTGTGAGCTTAGAAATAAGGGAAGTGCTACGAAAAAATACGCGTACCTCTAATAAGGGAGTAATAACCCAATGCTATATAAATAATATCAAAACGATGTAACTATTACGGTTATTCATAAAGGTTTTCTATTTTTCATATCCTGTTCATAAAAAAAGAACATTTGGAAGTAAAATTTTAGAATGTGGCAGCCTCCATATACCTACGCATAGACGTAGAACGCATGGACTGATAGTCTAGTAATATTCTCCTCATTCTCGATGACACGCTCACAAGCTCGACCAATAAGTAATTGCTGCTATAAGAAATTTTCCCTATTAATGTGGAAAATTACTATCTACGAAAAACATACGAATTTTGTTGCCATGCGGCGACGATCTATGTTAATAAACAACATTGTCTACTTTCAAACGGCTTCACTTTGCGTGTTCATATTACGCTTCTAGGTTTTATTATACCATGTACCTAGAACCTACGTCAAGTCTCATTCGTATCAGCGCTTGGCAAACATAAGGCGCATGCAATAAAACGTAATTCCGCCCATTACAACTCCCAAAACTAAGTATTATGGAGCCGCAGCCGCCTAAAAAAGTAAACGCAATCAAAACTGCAAGTCTTAATTGTTGGAAATAAACGTTAAAACTGCTGGAGCCAGCGAAACGGATAGCAGATGAGTGCCAAGAGCAGGCTGTAACCTTGTAATAACTAGATTTTTAAGCCTTTTGGATGTTTTGGTTCTGCTGTCCTTTTAAAACCAATTCAGGTAGTAAAAGCCTTTTAAGCTTAAACCTTGTTAAACGAGCTCCCTTCAGCCTATTAGTTACAAGTTGGACACGTAAAATATATAGACATTTAATCTACACCAATATAATAAAATGGATAGATTTGTATGTTCGTTGTAACGAATTAACTCAAAAAGTAGGATAACCGATTTCAAGAATTCTTTTTTATAATATATTATATTAATAACTTCAATATCTGTACCTATTTATGTCTACCCGTGCAAAGCCGGGAAGGGCCGATAGTTTTTAATAATTAATGAACAAATTTTATTTTATTTTCTACTTTAAAGGCTGAACTACTGAAATACAATATTTTTCCTGGTATGTAAGAAAGATATTGTATGAATAATGAAAGTAAGTATATAAGCGAGAACTGGTATGAAAGAAATAAGTAAATAAATGGCTCCGATAATGTTGGAAGAAGTAGGCAAAAAAAAATTCCTGGTTCCATATCCTAGGCTATTAACATGGGCTATATTTCGTACTATGTCTACCCGTACGAAGCCGGGACGGGCTGCTAGTTAGAAATATACTTCACAAGTTAAATACTATATTTATTTCAAGTTTCTTCAATATGATTAGACCATGGATCAATAAAATAATTATAGTAAGGTACTTTTATCTTGGTACTAGTTCTTAAGAGGGAAAAATCGCAGGTCACCGCTAGTGTTACCATACGATGTATCGTTGAAGCTTATTCCATTTTTCTAGCAATATTCTAATAGCGTCCGTGACTATGAATGTCATCGCGTCAACTTTTGAATATTAATTGCATTATTTACTATGTGAAAATAGTAAAAATAAATTAGTTATATCAAAAATTTTTAAATGTTTCTAGATGTGCTCCTAGATTTTACATGCTTGGAATACGATATCCTTATTTACTTTAATTTACTACTTAAAAATGTAATGCGCTTTCAATTAGGATTTGTTTTCAAACGTCGATTCTATTATCATTATCATATTATTATATAATATACACAAATGCTTCGCTATTTTTATGTACATACAAATAATAATTTATTTGTTTAAGTGTATAAAACACTTTACTGGTAATCCTTATTTAGTAAAGTATATAAAGCAGGGTAAAGTCTTTTGACACTAAAACAGAATACGGAATCGCGGGTGGAACCGCATGGCGCGCCTAGTCCTCCATAGACGCGGTCTAGCGAAGCGTCTAGACGTTATTCTGCGATTAATTTCATTCAAGTACCTTCAAATATTCCCTTTAACTGAACGTTACGAGTTGACTCTCATTTTATTAGTCTTCCTTTATCTCATAGACACAAAAAAGTTATGGACAGAAATATAATTATATGTTACTTTTACTGTGATCTAAAGATATGGGTTTATACGCCTTAATATTAAGTACTTACCTTTTAATAAAATTTCTTGTTCGTTGCTGCAAAATATTCTTAATACAATCTTAATAAAAAAACAAGCACTCTCCGGTTAATTTATAACCATTTTAAATAAACTGAAGCGTCCATTAACTCGCTCTTAACGACTCAGAGATCTATTAAAAAATAATTTCCATTTCGATCAAATCATAAACCAATTTGCTAATGGACTATCCTTTGCCTTTAGATTTCATGAAATAAAGATAAAAAAGGGATCGTGCAACATTCTTGCTGTAGGGCAGTGCATTCGGGAGACATGCACATATACAGAATCATAAGATCGACCACAGATAATTTAAACAACATCTGTAACCGACCTTTACACAATTAAAAATAAAAAAGAAGTCTTCTCATTTTGAAATTGCACGAACGTTCTTGAACGCCAATTGCGTCTTATTAAAGAAAAACAAAATGAAACAAGACATTTGACAACTGACAGTTGACAGGTGACAGGTTCGCGCAATCCCAAAACCGGAACTAACATTAGATACAGATTATCAACATTAACAGTTAGTGAAAACATCCAAACACCGAGTGGCAAGAAGGTGATAGAAAAGAGAAAATAAAAACACCAGAGGGGGAGGAGGGTAACATCGACTTGTAAACACCGATGCGTCGCGATGCCGATATCGCCGGCCGGGTATTTGTAGGTTATATTAAATGGTAACACTTTTAATAGTTTATAGTCATTTATTTTACAATGACATTTTGAATTTAGTTCGACAATTGTAGTATTTATTTGAATTTACCGAATATTCTATTTAATTATTCTAAATATGATATGAAGCTTGAAGACGCATCAATACAGAATAATCACATATTATCGTAGTATCGTAGTTAGAATCATGATAGTAGAAATGTCTTTAAAATAAATAAACCTTAATTGTTATGAACTTAAAACGCATAGTTCGTAGCATGCGTAGAGCTTAGTTTAAATCATAACTTTTTGTTAAAACCCTAATTTATTATTATTATTCACTGTTTAATTATAATAATATGTGCCTTTTTCATCTTTTTTTAACTTTTAATTACTGAAGGAAAAAAATAATAATTGTTATATTTGTTAATGCAAGAACTTTTCATCTGTGAAGCTTAAAAATTATATAACAAATATTGTTTAAAAATGCAACTTGAACAAAAATATGAAAGGTTACTTTCGTAGCAATTCGTAGATAAAATTGTAGCTAAGCACACAATTTTACACTTAGCTACGGGCCACTGGAGCTTTGAGCTTTGCAAGCTCCTACGAAGCAATGACATTCAAATAATATTTATTATCTTGTCAATAGATTCCTAAACTTACGGGACTTAAAGCCTTTTCCGATAGACTATTGTTTTATTTTATAACTAGCTGTTGCCCGCGTCTTTGTCTACGTCGTTTTCCATAAATAAGTGACATTATGGAAAAAAATATTCCTAAAGAACGTTTTAAAGTACTTCAACGATTTTTTTTTTAATTTATTTACTTGTCCAAATGTATTTGCATATAAATATAAATGTTATAGTAAGTCGATCTTAGAAGATAGAAATACTGTCGCAGACTACTTATTTTTGATTTTTTTTTTATTTCCTAGTCCAAATTAATTTGCAAATATGACTACCATTGTAAATGTTATAGTGAATTGATCATAGAAGATAGAAATACTGTCGCAGCCTACACATTTTTTGCGTATCTTGAACCGTTCATGGAACGCACGCAAGGGTCCGTTGTAGATGTGATTTTCCTTGTTTTTGAAACGTTTTTTCTGACCCATTTTTCAAAAATCACGTGTAAATCTCGAATTCTAACCTTTTTCATTTACTAAGACCTGATACTTTGTCGATATCACAATAAAAAAGTCATAAGTGCTGAGCAAATTTCTAAGAAAACACGTGTATCGAAAATGATGTATGTATTTTTAATTTTACGTAAAGTTGTAGAACATTATTGTATGTATTATACATTAGACTATTCCTATGAGATATATTATATCTTCCTACGCCTTTGTTAATATATTTATATATCTTTATTATGTGATATCTTAATTCATAATATGGTAGTAAAATAGTAAGTACCTCATTTCCTAAATAAACCTGTACACTAATTATATCTTTTAATATTACGTAAAAGCTTCTGGCTTGTAAATATTTTTTACCTAACCCTCACTCCACGTGTTTCTATAAAATGCTACGTTATAGTTTATACTAAACGAAATATGTATCTATCTATAATATAGTATCTAAAATCAATATCATATCAATCAAAACTCACTAAATCTTTAAAAAAACATATTAAATTAGTTCACGATTCAAAATCAAAATTCGAAATCTTTTTCTATACTTAATTCTATACGTTCATGTTATAAACACATTTATAGGTTATCTTTACCGACGTAGATGTAATATCGTGTCAAAAAAAATCGAAATACCAAATCAATTCCATATTTAATCTGTACTCTTTAAAACAATTGAAAAAACATTTTTAATCTATGCAATATATGTCACTCAAGTCCAATAAACATTTTTAATCTGTACGCACGTAAAATTTGCGCATTGTATACACTGAAGGTCTATAACTATAGTGTATAATCTTAGTAAAGAGTCGAAAGTTTCAGACTGCAGTGCGTTGCTGTAATACTGCACTGCTTACTCATATCTTAGTGATAACATATCGATCGGTAAACCCAAAAAAAATCGTTCTTTTCTGTCCTTTTTTACTCTTTATTTAACGTTAAACTATTTCGTTATAAATTACGACTTTTACATATCAATCAACGGCAATATATTAAAAAAAATTAAGTTTTATTTCATAAGGTTCGTTAGAGAAGGCTTTAATTATGTTTTTTATCGTCTATAGTTATTTATAAATATGATTTTTGCATGTTTTGTACGCGGTAACTCCTGTTTAAATGAGCTATACTTAGTCATATTGCAATACACATTTCTACGCTACACTTCACCGAATTTTAAATGTAATTTTTAAAAATATTATTAAGTATAAGTAAAATATTTTAACAGTTTAATTAATATCGTCGTAACTACTAGTGAATTTGCCTGTACAATAAAAGCTTTTAAATAAAATGATTTTTTTAGGAAAGCTAACATTTTATCATTAACGAAATTATATGTAGATTTTTGTTGTATGCGAGTTAGCTTTGAATTTATTCATCAAAATAATAAGTAGTTACGAATAAATAAAGGTGTTTCAATTCAAATAGATCTTAACATCTTGCACCAGTTGACTATCTACAGCAGTTAAAAATAAACCCTATAGGCACAGTTTAATAAAATAGTAGTCAAGACATTAACGTCTCTAGAGATGAATGCGAGCTTTTGAAAGCTTTTATACGTGACTAACTGATTATCGTTTGAAGCTTTACCGTCGCAAGTAAATCTTTATTAACGCAACCCTAATTTAGCCCGAAAACCCGATCGACACATTTCCGAGACAAATTTATGTAACGTCTTAAAAACAAGTTAATTTGGCGGAGCTTTTGCTCCGTCCGAACGCCCTCTTTAGCCTACCTTATTGATCTGTTTACAAACTTGCACTTAGCACAATTTTTGACACGTGGTGCTAGGCACCTACACAGAATTAAACCCGAAAATACCCGGACGGCCGCGGCGAGCAAGCGGTAACAGCCCACAACACCTGTTAATATGATCATTGTTAATTACATATGGGTTGTTGGTAATATATTGTAGCAACCTGTCCCGAGGAGGGGGCTTGAAGGTAGGTTGCGACGTCGTCCACCATGCAGGCTCGCGGGAGGTCGGGTAGGAACATAATACGTTAGATGGCGCGCATCACGCGTGCGAGCTCCGCGGCGCGCCGCGTCCGACTGACGACGGCCGGCGCTCCACCCCCGACACCCCCGCGACCCGCGCCCCTCGCCCCGCGCCCTGTAACCCGCGCCCCACCGCGTCGTTCCCCCCGCGCCTCCCAGGGCTGTAAGCTTTTCCGATTTTTCCCGCATTGCACGGACTAGCGCGCGCGGGCGGCGTTACCCGACATATTTTGTCTACGTTTATTATATTTCCATATACGTTTTTTTTAATCAATGTAAAAGATAAAAATAAGAAGAAACGAGCGCTTTAGTGAGTTTACTCTTCGGCATATTATGAGTTATTTTTTTAAATCAGTATCTGGCTAGTAAAGTAGTAGTAAATAATATTGTAGAGTTAATAGAGTCATATTTCAAGAGAGCTTGTCTCCTAGCGAGAAAAAACATAAAAGAGTCATAATTTATTTATATTTGTTTCAAGATGTATTTTGACATATTCGTTTGATTGTTATTTAATAGAAGAAATAATAATGGAGTGGAAATTCATATATTATAATAATTGTTTTAATTTAAACTATTCATAATGTATTAATTACCGACATAGCGTTTGAATTGAAACAAAAATCATTTAAATTTCCATTGAACGCTTGAAGTTTTCATTCTCAAATCCCTATTTAAAGGTATAATTAAATCAAAAGTTTTTCCGGCTTACAGCCCTAGCGCGTAATGCATTCGCTCGCCTCGCCGTCGGCGCCGTTCGGTCCCGATCGGTACAAGTTCGGCTCCTCTCGTTCACTTCCTTCATTCGTTCTTTCACTCTTCCATTTCCTACTCCAACGTATCTATGCTACGAAATCAGAATAGTTTCTACTCTATACCAAAAACGTAAGTTTGAATTTCGAATGTTTACATTTTCGCAGTATTGTATTCGACTTTTGAAATATCCTAATTTATCGAACTTCCATTTGTAGTTTGTACTGCGTCGTAGTAGCGAGCTATTTGGGCTGCACGGTTTTTGACGGGTGACGTTTTATACATTGCGCAGTGGCTTGCATACTTTAAATTCGTAAGCTAAGTAAGTCTTCAATGTATATGTATTGTTTGGGATATTATCCGTTAAAAAACGTGCAGTTGTGGCCATGTGTAGTACATATGTTTGTGTGTACTATGTGTGTGTGTGTGTGACGTCTTGGGCGCATTTTTGGACGTTTTCTTTAGCTAACAATTTGTAGTATTGTTTCGCGTAACGGTTATATTTTTAATTGTTTAAAGTGCATCATACATTTATTTAAATAAAATATATTTTTATACACTACTAGCTCTTGTTTGCGACTTCATCCCATCGAATATAAAGATGTCTAAATAATATAACTTTTTGAAGGTTCATTGCAAATCGTATTTTTAGTTCAGAAATAAAAACGGAAATTATTATGCAGTTGTAGAGCTTTTGAATTTTTTTAATTTATATTATTAGAAAACTTACTTAAAAAACAAATAAATAACGATTAAGCCCTTGTTACAATTTCTGATAATCGACATTATGGATTTACAGAAAAAGATTTTTTTTGAGCCGACGCAATGTTTTCTCTCTTCAGATTCAAACCTACAACCCTACGGTGCAGTGGTTCACCATATCCCTACCTCATAAGCGTCTTATTGGTTACAGAGTAAGTGTAGCCTCAACATTTACCAACATTATTATATATCTATAGCTATTCTATCTACTACTATAGTCTAGTAGTCTATACTAATATGATAAAGAAGTAAAGTTTGTGTGTTTACAAAATTGTAAGATGTAATCTCGGGATCTACTGAACCGATTTTAAAAATTCTGTCACCAATAGAAAGCCACGCTTAGTGTCATAGATTATATTAAAACCGAAAAAAGGGGGATTAACATTTCGCCCAACGAAGTGCGCACGGGTCAGCTAGTATCACTAGTATAAAACAAAATAGCCTGACCTCCGACTGTCTATCCCTAAACATGACTATATTTTTAAAATTACCCAACGGTTTTTTATATTATTTTTTTTTAACTAGCAGCGACTCGCAGTTTGACCTGTACTATGCATTTATTTTACACACAAACCTTCCTAATAATCACTATCGGCCAAATACTCATGCGCAAATTAAATTTAAGTACGCCTTAAGACTCGTAATTTTGACTGAATTGTATGGCGAACTGTCATCGAACCGGTTTAAGTTGTACTTAAATTTAAGTTACGTTTCAATATTCCGGAATATATCTGTTTTGAAGATTTAAGATAGGTACATATCCCTGTATGTCTCCTTTTTAAAAACCGCTAACACCAACACATTTATACACTATACTTTTTTACCCGTAAAAAAACTCAAATTAAAAAGTTAATTAAAAAAAAAAACAAATCTGTCAAATTTTCCCGCCCAAATAAACGTCAAGTGTACCACCCGCCTTAATATCCACTCAAACATAAATACCAATTATTTTAATCCAACGCTTATTCTTTAATTAATTCTTGCACTTTTATACCGAAATCTCGAAGATTATTCAATGGAATCCCAAATGCAGCGGCTTAAGCAATTACACTGAACCATACACACTGTGATAATTTATTTCTAGCTGATTAGTGTTTTAGGCTGTTCGTAGACGAGGCTGTTGAACGCTTGAATCGTTTTTGCGAGATCCTATAGAATCTACAATAGTCTTCTTCTCTTTAGAAGCTGCCTTTCGAACCGATTAAGTTTAAGTGGTAAACGATTGTTATGTAATACCATGAGGATTCGAGTGTTACTGTATGTAGCCTAGTTGATTATAGATACGTTTGCCTTTGACTTCGGCCTATGATTATAAAATCGCTTTGTTGTTTGTCTTTGTTGTTGTGTATCAAAGTGTCCTTGAAGACGTGATAACCTCAAACGCAAATAGCGCGTAAATCTATACTGAAAAGAAAATTAAATCCTTGGAAAATTTGGTTTTACAGTGTGCGTTACAATTTAGTTAAACAAACCGTTAATTAATATTTATTTTAATATTTAAACAATGTTTCTACTCCTTAGAGTGGTTTCTCGCCTTTTTTCTGTATTGATACAGCATTTTAATCGGTGTAATATTGCATAAATAATAAATATGTATTAATATAATTTGTATATTTTTTTGTAAATGAATATAGAATTATAATTCTAATTAAAGAAATTGGAAACAAAACAATTCACTAGCGCCATGTTTTTTAAATATATTAATAAAATAAAGTCCTAGAGATTTTTTTTTTTGAAACAGTTATTGATTTAAAAAAATAACAAATATAGAACTTTAATACGCTTTTGAAATTGACTTAACCTAAGCTTCATATAACTTTTCTATCGATAAAAACGCCGCGTTTACCTGCTCCGTTTACACATCGACCTAACTCATAGTATGTAAAGCGCTCTCTGATATTGCAGCTAGGCGGGCGCAGTTTTACAGCATAGACTAATTTATGACAGAGATAATAAATATTTATTTTTATGTCACAAATATATCATTAACCTTTTAATATATTAAATATGATGTGTTTTATATTATTTTGTAATACAATGGTTTAAAAATGTGACTATAATATGTAGCTGAGTTGAATAAATATATATTTGAGTTTATGGGCAGGTATAATTTGTTTGAATAAATCACTTGAAAAATACATTGCCAGTTCAATAAATCGTCTTTAATTATGTACTCTAAATTATTTAACCGAAAATTCGAACTTAACATATACTGAGTTGATACGACTGAGGGGCATTAAATTATACTACGTGTACTAACCGCGTTTAGTATTAATTAGAAACTGATAAAAAAAAAATAGTGACAAAAATAAGGTTTTTGTTTTTTCGGAACAAACTAAATATATTATAATTTAGAGAAAAAAGTAACGCCATTTGTAAATAAAATTCACTGACCTCAAGAAGTTTGGCAACGTCGCGTAGGTAGTTGTACCGCGCGCCGGCCTATGATGACGTAGACGAGCGGGCGCGGGGCGAGCGACGATAGGTATAAACGTAGATAACTTTTTTGCATGCATCATTCGAAGTACGCGCACATAAACAATTACTTAAATACACTAAATTTTTAAATTTTCTATGTGTCCTCCATTCACCTCAATGCATAAATTATAGCGACGGATAATATTGTTTTTATTTTTGTATTTAAACCACTGACTGACACTAAAGACTAATTTTTCAAAAGCTAAAATTATTCTATTCTTCAGTTCATCAATAGTATTCACCTCGGTAGCATACACTTCGCCATACCATTGTACTGTTTCCTTTTTTAAATCTGTTGACCAAATACCATACTAGTACATTTAATTATTCTACAACTGTCCACAATTAAAAACCTTTAATAATCTCACAATATGTATCCAATCACAATAATTAATATTATACTGCCACAAAATTATCCTAAGACACTAATCACTACGGTATAAGGAGCGTGCTTCAGAACAATAAAAAAAGCGCGGGCGCATCTTGTTGCGTAACGTCCATCCCGAATCGATGACATATTTGCACTAATAAAAATTTGATTTATCTACCAGGTGACCTATTTCTTTTTCTTTCACACCTATTGAATTAAAGTATTACTTCTTTGTTTATCATAATCATAACATTGAACGACTAATGTTTTGCTCACACTGTCTTCCCTATTACACTCGTATAAGAGTCATTTTCGTATAACTTCTTGCATTTTAGAAATTGTGATGCAAAGACAAGAGCGGCAACGCCTTTTGTTTATGTAATTTTAAGGTGTATGACCCTTGGATAGAATCTCACAGCTGATTAGTGCAGATACATCGTGTCATTAAATAGCAAAAACTTAGAAAATTTATTGCGGCTAAACTACTGATGCTATTTTAATGATTTTTTGAGTACGGTCTGAAAATTGGTAATAGTATACGTGATTAAATTTAATGCCCCTCAGTCGTATCAACCCTGTATAAGAAAAGTAAAGTTACATCTATTAATTGAATCCGATTTAAATATAATGGTTAAAATATTTTGTAAATCACCTTATTAAGTAAATAAATTATTATTATTATTATTATTAATATTATGTCACGATCCTTTCTATTTTTTAATTATTTTTTATTCCAATCTAGTTTAATCCACTTCCTGTCATTTCTAATATGTCACAAAACTGTATATAATATAAAATTCAGTATCTTAAAAATATTTTCTTTTCTAAAATCTCTGCGCACAGCTACTCTATACGATAATCAGAGAATACTAAATCTAATATAGCACAACTAGGAGTCTCAAAATCCGGCTCCGTAAATTATATTAGGCCGAGAACAGAACGGGTAAATGATTCAGCGTGTGCACTCCGCTTACATTTGATTTCGTGTGTCACAGCTTATAAATGTTCCTTATTGAGTGCATTTGTACTAGGCACTTGGTTTTGAATTTGGAATGCTTTAAATATTCTTTATTGAGTTAATTTTTAAATTTGGAATCCTCCATTAGATTCTTTTTGATCATATTCCTCCATTAGTTTTTTTTTATATGAGTGTAAAATATTTTGAATTTGGAACCGATTTCAATTGGTTTCAGTTGACAATTTTTAAAACTTATTTCTGTTTATTAATATAATGTTATTTTTCTTTATGAGCTATAAATGACTGAGCAAAATGTATCTTTGAGCGAAACTTCACCATACTGGCATGTGACGTCATAATCCGTATTTACTGATATCTCTAATTATATAATTTTTCTCGATCTATATCCACCTTGTTGAAATTAATTCATTAGGGCGTGGTTAACATTTTGCATGGTCTAAAACAAATACTACGCCGTAGAGCCTATCTGGCCTGGGAAAATAGCAATTTTTTGGCGTCATTTTTCTTTTTTGTGACTTCACAACGGAGGGTCTTTTACGGTTTTAAACAGCTTATTCTCATTTAACTCTCATTGGAATCATTTACATATTCTTTCTTTCTTTCTTCCTTTCTTATATTATGGCATTAGCGTCTAGCTTTTTGCCAATGTCAATGTAAATAATAATATGTAATAAGAGGCAACGTGGTCAAGATAAAAGTCGATATGAGTCAAGTAAAATCGTCATCAAGTCTTCTTTAGTCGAGTCAGTCAGTCGTTTCGTTCTGCCCTTCGTAAAGTGATAGTGAACTTTACGAAGAACCTCGACGAATCTTGGAGCAATCGGAACGACGCTACTATGCGCTCTCAAATGAATTCTTCATTTCTTGGACACTTATTAGCTAGTTTACTGCATGATACACTATCACACTCAAACATTAAATCACTTTATGCACCAAAAAAGGAATATTCAATCGAGATTACAAATAGACGCCGCACGATTCCCGCCATAACTCCATATACTGATATCTCTAATTATATTATTTTTCTCGATCTAAATCTACCTTGTTGAAATTAATTCATTAGGGCGTTGTTAACATTTTGCATGGTCTACAACAAATACTACGCCGTAGAGCCTAGCCTTTTTTTTGTGACTTCACAACGGTGGGTCTTTTACGGTTTTAAACAGCTTATTCTGATTTAACTCTCATTGGAATTATTTACATATTGTTTACTAAGTATTTTTTGAATTTGGAATCTTTCATTCGTTTTTTTTATAAGCAGCAACGTTTTTATATTTAAACAAACTTTATGCATGGCAACTGTTTCTAAAATCATAATGTTTGAGCGTGTCACGCGTGTCACTCGCTCAAAATCAGTTCTATTTTTGAAATTTAAAAATAAATTCGAATCAGATACCAACAAAAAGATTTCCGTCGGAATGTCAGTTACTTTTTTTATGTGTCTCTATGGTATGTCTATAGTCGATTTTAAGACATTATTTTATTTATAATGTCCTATACAATAGAATGATAAACATAACTATAAAGGAGTTTTTCTTAACATACAAACATCAAAAATCACCATTAAATATCGATCCAAGTCCACAGATAAACCCTTTGTGGCAGGTTAAAATTAAATCCATACTAATATTATAATTGCGAAAGTTACTCTGTCTGTCTTTCCATCACGCTAAAACTCCTGAACCGATTAGAATAAAATTTGGTACACAGATAGTGTAAAGCCTGGAGAAGGACATAGGCTACTTTTTTTTTAATCAACCCCCAAAAGGTTGCGCGAGGGGTTGAAACTTTTTTATAATTTGATGCTTTCACGGCCAAACCGCTGAACCGGTTGCAATGAAATTTGGTATGCAAATGGTCTAGTCTGATATAAAAAAAATCTACTTTTTAACTGGAAAAAGGGTTGGAAGGGGAAGGAAGGGGGTCAAAGTTTATATGAAAGTCCACGCGGACGGAGTCGGGGGCAACAGCTAGTTTTTAGCTGAACGTATAAAACCTCTTTAAATGTCTTTAGAAACTTTCTCTCTGGTTATATTTAAAAAAAATGTTTGCGGCAAAACAATCGCATCAATAAAGAATAACGCGAGTATTTACGGAAATATCCAAATAACCATAAAACTATATTCGCGCAATAGATAAGGGATGCTAGCCGAGCGGGGCCCCGGGGGCAATACGGGCTCCAGAGACTGAGCGAGATTTGTCTGGGGCCCCCACTTGATAACGCATGCATTCAGGTATTACATATTTGGATTTACTAAGCCAATTTAAAAATACACATATACTATATACCTAATTCGTGAGTGTCATGTCGTCGTGTGTCGAGTGTTAAAACACCAACTGAATACAATTAGGGTTGCCTGGAAGAGATCACTCGTTAGTGATAAGGCCGCCTGTTACAAATGCTGTATCCAATAAAATGTTATTGTTGTATATTGTAACTAAGAGTAAATAAATAAAAATAAATAAAATTAGAATTGAATACAACACAATAGAATTAAAACTTAAAAAATCTTAAACTGAAAATGACTGTGCGAATTTTTTGTAAGTTAGGGGTCTTAGATAGTACAAGATATAAAGAGGTAATATGAAATGATATCTGGGCTGTATGCTTTTTCTTATTTATAGGTAACAATACACTTCAGTATCATCTCTGAAAAAAATCATACAGCAAATTAATAAGAAATTTATTAGATTTTTTTTATTGAAATAAGGCGGTTCTTTTAAGGACTTCACAGAACACAGTATAACCTGTTATATTACGCCCTAATTAGATATATTAAAAATATCATAAAGCTTTCTGATTGGTTGAATAACTGTCAACATCAACCAATCAGAGAGCAGTGTGTTATTTGCCGTATTTAAAGAAAGCGTTAAATTAAAAGCTCTTCTATGATTGGTCGAACCATTTAGAACGTTGATAAATTTACCACGAGACACCGCAAATTGATAAATTTCCTAGAAAATTTATAAATTTGCTATTCTTGTTATTTTCTGGTGACGTGTATATCCTATTTTATGCTTTAGGTGACTGTTTTTTTAATTTCTCTATGAAAATGTGGTCCGTAATTAAGCCTTGCACCAAAATATCCGGTTTAAGTAAGACGAGTAAGTTAACCTATTTGCTATTCAAAAAACATCTATGATAGTAATGCTAGGGCCCCGGAGGCCCCGAATCCGTAGCTGGCTTCAGCCGCGTGCTATCGGGCACATAAAGTCAAACGTGGAAATTAAAGAGAGTTACTGCCACATCGACGCCTCGGGCGCGCGCTTTTTTCCTATAGTAATTAGTTTGGACAGTTTTATTTACAACCAATTTTATCTAAATGCCTCGATATTATAATTATCTGATCGTACGGCTTGTAATGTGGGCTGTACGAGCAAATTGCGAATTTTTCTTCAGTTTTACGGACGTAGGTTCTTAAATTAAAACAATAAAAAAAAACCATTATTTTTTGAAGTGTCACTTTTTTTAAGTATTATGGTTTCAACGCTGCCATATTTAATGCGTAAATAATGATAATATTAAAAGCATTTTTATTTCACTTCATTAAATTTATATTGTACCGTAAATAGTAATAGGTATATAATAAAATATTTCGCGGCATTGCTATTTATATACAGAAATATTTAAACTTACTAAACGTACTTACTATAAATAATAACCAACTAACCACGTCCACATAGGAATATGTCTAAATATACCATATTTTTTTTCGACAGTTATAATACCTCTTATGGGACACATAAAAGTGTTTTTATTTACATTCAATTTGATAAATAAAACAAAATTATGTAAAAATGTTTGCCTTAGGTACACTACCAACATAAGCGCGCGAATCTAAACTTTTTAAAATTTTGACATCTATGCTCTATAATGTCTATGGCGCCCGCGAGGTTACACGTAATATAAATTCTTATCCAATATTCACAAATTCCCGCTGCATTCTAATGTTCACCAGCAAATTGCAATTTTCTCATGCCGCCCGTGTCGTCGCTTTAAATATTATATCTTTAAAAATATTGCCTACGAGCTTAATACGAAAATTCTTTTACGCCGCTTAGATTATCCTAAAAGACTGTCTTCGGTTTTAAGTTTCATAAAACCGTGAACTTTATGTCTTCTTACATATTTTTAAG
>JADANM010005856.1:938689-955947 GCA_026213755.1 Eurema hecabe | reverse complement strand
AAGTATGTTTTTAGAGTTTATATTTAAAGAAAACTATTATCAATTAACTTATACAATATAATTTAGTTCTATCAGCTAGGTCATGAAATAAATAAAACAATTACCTATAATAATAATGATTGAATTTTCACATAAAAATACATACAGTTATTGCAAGTATTTAATAGATCAATATATTTGGCATAAATATGGCATGTATATTATGTATATATATGTATGACAGTATAATATATTATATTGTATTTATATTTAGTGCAAAACTATATTATATTAAGGATGTTTATATATTTATATCTATACCCTACTCAGTGTTCCTACCATTCCAGTCTTTCTTTACAAATAATTATAAAGATTGCCTGGAAGAAATCACTTTTTAGTGATAAGGCCGCCTATTACATTTCTTCCGTTTCTGTATAAATAGTCTTTAAGTTTTTAAATGTAATAAAGGGTAAATAAATAAATATTTTATTAAATACTTGCAATCTCCATACATTTAAAACAATCCAATATAATTTCGTGACCTTATAATAACTTATCCCAAAAAATGAAGCTCTGTATCATTCAAACTTGTATATTTGTTTTTTTTTTATCACAAACACAGAGTTATTCAAAATCTTTTGTAATTTATCCTATGTGTATTGTTGGCTGGATGAAATGGTCTATAGTAGTAAGGCCACTATTTGTGAGGGGAGACTGAATTTTAATTTTGTTTCTATTACTTTTTGTCTAATAGATATTAAAGTATTTTGAAATGTGTTCAATAGTATAGTTATAATATTAGTATATCAATCAGGTATCATGGATCCTCAAGACCAAATGGAAATGAAATACAACACTGGCAATGAGGTCGGTGGTTTGGAGCTGTGCATCGTCTGCGGAGACAGGGCATCGGGAAGACATTATGGTGCTATCAGTTGTGAAGGTAAGTTGCTGTTACCCTGAGAGGGTAACTCCAACTTTATAAACAATAATAAGTAATATATGTAAAGATAGCATTGCTTCTAATGGATTGGATGAATTTGTATGACTATTTCTAAAGCATATATTTTAAAATAACTGTGTTGAAGAGATTTTCGATGAAAAATAGTGTACCCTTTAACAATCATATGTGACATCTTCTCTCTTCTTCTTAGTCAGGCATTCTTGTCCGAGTGGTTGTGGTTGCACTGATGAGGTACATGGAGAGGTAGTATTTGGGTCGTGAGCTTTGTAGAGGGTAGTTTATAACGATTTCCTTTCATCTCGTTTGATTGGAGGCGTACCGAGTGCACTGCACAAATGTTGACTTAGTCGCCATTTTGTTTGTTATACATAACGTCTGTACTATTAAAAACGATACAAAAGTTACAAAAATGGTATTGGTCTATTTTCATAAGGTAATAAATCTTAATACTTAAAATTAATTCATTATTAAATTACATGGAACTCTGTTTCGGAGTCAGTCTTTCACCGGGTTAAGGTTCAGGGGAAATAGTCGGGCTCCTAGACAGACTTCTTTTAGACTAGTTTAATTTCTATCAAGCCTGACCGTGGAGATAATGTTGGGTTGCTATCTTGTGCCTGATTGACATATGATTAAGATAAAAAAATTACTTATTAATTTACTTACTTAGTCATACAATACATTCCAGGTTGCAAAGGCTTCTTCAAGCGGTCGATACGCAAGAAGCTAGGTTACCAGTGCCGTGGGACCATGAACTGTGAAGTGACGAAGCATCATCGTAACAGGTGTCAGTACTGCCGCCTGCAGAAGTGCCTCGCTTGCGGTATGAGGAGTGACTGTGAGTACCATTTATGTGTGATAGTTTATTTGTACAACTAAAAGAAACAAACAAATGGATAAAACTTCTTGGCACCACAGAGGCAAAAAAGGAAAAGACAAACGCCGCAGATGATTAATAGAATTGTCTAGGTTCTTGAAAATATATGTCGAAAAGATGCAGTCAGTTTAAATTCTAACAATTCTAGAAGTCTTTAAGGTTTAAATAATAATAAGAAGTAGCAATACTAAATTTATCTGTTTGGTATAATTTCGTCAAATCAATGTAAATAAAATAATACATCTTCGCCATATCTACATTTGTTTTTCAACTTAATTTCTACATAATATCATGAAATAACACTAAAACTATCATTAATAAACTACTACATCGACCATAGATAATCAACAGTGTTGCTGTTACAAAAACAAAATGAAAACTTAAAATATTTCCTCATATAAGTTTATATGTACAAACTAAGCTTATCAAAGCTCGCAGTGATTCTTGTTGTGTCCGCCAGCGGTCCAACACGAGCGCAAGCCCATCGTGGAGAAGGCGAAGGGTGAACGCGACGCCCACGAGCGACAGGCAGCTTACTCCAAGCTGTTGGGGCTCGCCAACCATAACCAAGGACAGGTTAAATTTCTTTAGCTTATATTAAACCAGCTGGCCTTTCATATAGACTAATTTCTATTTAAAAGTAGCCTATGTCTTTCATTACAATCGATGCAGTAGTTATGGCGTGAAAGCTTGACAGACAGATATACTTTTTCCTTTATAATATTAGTAGGGATTATAGTGACGTGAGGTTAGTAACAAAATAAACATTAACAAAGATATGCAAAAGGCAGTAAAATAAAGATCTATTTGATTTTTAACCCCCGACGCAAAAAGAGGGTTGTTTTAAGTTTGACGAACGAATGAACTGATTTCAATTTAGTTTTTTTTTGTATGACAGTTGTTTTACGGGCGCGTGTTCTTAGACATGTTTGATGAAAATCTATTCAGCCGTTTGAAAGTTATGGGGGGTTAGAGTGGGGAAGAAAAACCGAATGTCTGCAAATATGCTCAAGTGAGGTATCAAATGAAAGGTTATGACTTATACATCACAAAAGGAGCCACTTTAATAAGTTTGACGTGTCTGTCTGTCGGTCGGGGGTTTTTAAAATTTGTAATTTAATATTATGACTATTAAACTTTATATAACAGATAACACCGAAGGAGGAAGCAACGGAGGCATTTGGAGCGGCCTCCCCTGCACCAGCATTGAACTTTGCTTTGGCTGCAGCTGTTGCATTTAATAAAGGAAATCCAGGTAATATTACCTATATGTATATTCATGTCATATCTATAAGGTGCGCCCTGCGGGTTTTACTCATATTAATATTTTATTTATTTATCTATTTACCCTTTATTACATTTAAATCTTACAGACTATTTGTACATAAACAGAAGAAATGTAATATGTTTATATGTATAAAATACATATGTATTATACACATAAACCTTCCTCTTGAATCACTCTGTCTGATAATAAAGAACTGCATTAAAATTAGTTTCGTAATTTTAAAGTTTTAAGCATACATTCTAACAGGGTGCGTTACAATTTATTTAAACACACCGTTAACTATTACTAACTTATTTGAGGTCATATTAAAAAGAATTGCTAGTTATATATATTATACTTCATTAAATTTTAAGTATCTTTTAAAGTTGTTTAAACGCAAGTTACGATGGGTCTCATGCAGTGCGGGGGTGTCTAAAATGTTCCAAAATTAAAATAAATAATAAATAAATAAATATTTTCAGGACATTTATACACAGCGCCATCTAGTTCCAAGCTAAGCCGAAGCTTGTGTTATGGCAACTAGATAACGGAATAAATTACATATACATACTTTTCTTTTGTAAATACATACATACATTACTTAGCAACACCCAGACCCCAGAAAAATACAAATGTAAATAAATTGCGAATCGAAATCAATTATCTTTTTAACCGACCATATATAGGCCTTTTTCTTAGATTTGTCTCTATCTAAAAAATATTTTAATCAATTTACAAGTATTCATAGTCATTTTAATTTAATTCTGTCCGTACAGCTGTATCTCCGTACCTGGGAGGCAACGCAGCTGACGTGGAGGGAGCAAGACGGCAACAGATAATGTTGCAAACACAACTAGCGAAGAACCTCTTCAAAATGGGACAATTTGGTTAGTATACTTTTTTTATATTGTTACACAGCGCCATTTAATAATTTTTATCGTAATAAATAATTGGTCAAGGGTGTGGTCAAGTGGGTAGGGCGTTGTTAGGAGTTTTCTGTAGTGCATAATAAATTTTATAAGAAGATTATGAAGTTGAATTGTTATATTAGGCGTTTATAGTGACTAAGTTTATAAAATTATGATTTTCTTAGATAGCTTTCCAAAAAACCCTAAAAAGGGTTTTTTGGAAAGTAACATATCTCGCCTGAAATTTTTTTAAAGATTTATAAAATACAGGGTTAATTAATTAAATTATAGTTAATTGATAATTAATATATTATTACCTACAAATGTGCATAGGTATATAGATTTAAAAGATACTACACCATACATATATGAAATTCACTTTTTAATGTATAATTACAGTGTCATAATAACATATTATTTATTATAAATGTTTAACAGGTGCAATAAACGAGTACTTACAGTCTGCCTACGGAGCCACACCGCCCGATGTGCCAATGGCATCTCTACACACAGCTGATACACAGATGAATGACGGTATATATATAATTTATATTCATAACTAGCTGTCGCCTGCGACTTTGTCCGCATTTTTGTAGTTTTTCGTAAAAAATCGACTGTTTATCGACTGAGATAGTTTAGATATTGAGCTCCCTTTTACCATTTTTAGAAAGTGTATTATTTTTTTGGAAATCAAAAAAAATTGAATAGAGAAAAATAGAAAATAAAAAAGAAACAGCCCGCTACTACCAGTTTGCAGAAGCATTCAATTTTATAAATTATTAATTGTTTTTTCTGTACAATATGAATAATACAATGTATTAATAAAAACACAACGGGTTAGTTTACATATTATGTTTACAATTTTAACACTACTGGTTCGCTTAATACTAAGACCCTAAGCCCTTCAAACGAAGGCATTGTATTTTTCTGCCATCTTCGATGTCTACTTTTCGGCCATAATATAATATGTACGGCTGGTGCATAATATAGCAGCTATTTTTAAAATTTTATGTGTTAGAGCATTGATGTTTTAGGCCAATCGTACAACTTTTTAGGTGTCTTGATACTGTTTGATGATTGTGAACTTGTCTGAACTGGTATACATTGTATTGTATGTGTTCCAGTGGAGAGAGCTGGAGGAGGCCCATGCCAAGAGGCACGCCGAATTACGCGATATAGTGTGATGTAATGAGTCAAAATATGTATTTGCTAAATTGTAGGGGGTAGGTCTCTTTCGCAGGAGACCGATTGGGTGGGTACCCCACAGTGCCAGACATTCTACCGCCTGAACAGTGATGTGATAATGTCACTGTGCTCCGGTCTGAAGGGCACTGTAGCCAGCGCGATTACTGGGCTGATGAGTCTTAACATCTGACGACTCAAAGTGGGGAGCGTCGGTGTAGTGCACCCTGCCCGGAGTTAGGCTTTATAGCAAAGTTCCGGGTAGCACTGCATTGGCTATGGGCTGGCGTTACTCTTACCATCAGGAGTGCGTCCAGCTCGTCTCCCCTCTTCATATTATAAAAAGAAATTGTAATTCGGAATAAAAGGCTTATTTAAAGTTTATGTCTTGTGTGTTCCAGTGGAGGAGATGGACGTGGTGGGTGCTGAGGAGCCAGCGGTGGCGTTGCCCCGCGCGGGGGGCGGTGGTGGGGGTGGGGGCGGAGCGCTGCGCCTGCACGCGGCGTGCGAGGGCGCCGCGCGCCTGCTGGCCGCAGCCGCACGCGCAGCGCGCGCCCTGCCCGCTGCTGCTGCGCTGCCGTGAGTGTGCCTGCCTGTAGAGACCGACTATCCGACTCTCGTGTCTGTTCTTGGAGAACAATATATATCTATACTAATATATAAAGCTGAAGAGTTTGTTTGTTTGTTTGAACGCGCTAATCTCAGGATCTACTGGTTCGAATTAATTTTTTTTTTTTATTGAATAGGCAATTTATCGAGGAAGACTTTAGGCTACATAACATCACGCTGCGAGTAATAGAAGCGAATATATGATGGAAAATATGGAAAAAACGGGGAAAAATATTCATCTTTGAGGGGTTACTCTGCGTGCGCTGCGAAAACAGTTCTAGATACAAAAATAATGTGTATGAAAGAATTATTCCTCTTTAAATGATCTAAAAAAAAGTCCGCGACAGTATATGTCTATCTTCTAAGATTGACTCACTACGACATAATAATAGAAATAGATCCGACAAGGACGAAGTCGCGAGCAACAGCTAGTATAATATATTCATATACATATATAAAAAAAAGAAAAATAAAAAAAATTATTAACTTAAATCACATTGTGACATTTATGAACGTCAAAACTAAAAATATAGATCAATACAGTCATGTTGTTGCAGCCACACAATCTGCTTTGTCCAAAGCATTACGTTGTTGCATAAAAAAAATAAAATAATTTTGCCGTCTGTCTGTTTCAATCTATAAACGCCTGTTTCCAAAGAGTAAGGTGTATGAGAAGAATACAGGCAAAGAAACTCATACACTACTTTTTTTTTCCTGTGCCCGCCTGTAGAGACCAACTATCCGACTCTCGCGTCTGTTCTTAGAGAACAAGAGTATAGAAAACATGGGAATGAATCCTCAAAGTCAAAGTTACGTATAGTAACATTTTTGAATCATGTAACACGGCGATTCAAATGTGTTGCCAGTGGTAAATGTAAAAGATGAAACGATAGGAAAATGATAATGACTTTCTTTCTTTACTTATTTACTAGGTTGCCTGGTAGAAATCACTTTTAAGTGATAAGGCCGCCTTTTACGCCTAATTTTGTACTTTGTATTAGTTTTTACTGTGTTCTTTTCTTATTATGGTGTAATAAAGTGTAAAATAAAATAAAATAAATAAAATAAATAAATAATAATCATCTTTATTCATTCAATACAATCAATCACAGTACATTGTTCAATACAATTTAGGCACATTTCGCACTTAGAATTGTATTGAGTCTGGTGCCTGAACTAGGCTACAGCCCGTATTTCAGGACACCAGGCCCTCCCGCATAGTTTTCACTGGTACATATAATAAATAGAATCGTCGAGTAAATAGTACAGGCGAGACATGTAGTTCTATCTATCTTTCTTTCTTTCTTATATTATGGCATTAGCGTTTAGCTTTTTGCCAATGTCAATGTAAATAATAATATGTAATTAGAGGCAACGTGGTCAAGATAAAAGTCTATATGAGTCAAGTAAAATCGTCATCAAGTCATCTTTAGTCGAGTCAGTTTCTTTCTGCCCTTCGTAAAGTGATAGTGAACTTTACGAAGAACTTCGATGAATCTTGGAGCAATCGGAACGGCGCTACTAAGCGCTCTCAAATGAATTCTTCATTTCTTGGACACTTATTAGCTAGTTTACTGCATGATACACTATCACAATCATACATTAAGTCACTTTATGCACCAAAAAAGGAATATTCAATCGAGACCACATATAGACGCCGCACGATTCCCGCCAAAACCTTTAGTTCTATCTATCCTCATTTTAAACTATTTCCATGGAAATAGTCCATTCAACGAATTAATTTTATACGCTCATAATCTTTTAAATATAGCAGTAGAACAACATTAAGACGATAAGACAATTTGTCAGGAACCGTATCAGAAACGTGTCTTAAGCGAGAAATTGGTGTCTAAACTCTAAAGTATGTACTAATATCACAAATCTGAGTTTGTGAAAACGTATCTTTTCACGCGAAAACGGCTGGACCGATTTAGTTGAAATTTGATATGTAGATAGGTGAAACCCTGGCTTATCACATAGGATACTTTACATCCCTGTATTGACCTGGGAACTGGAACTACGCGGGTAAAACCGCGGGGCATGGCTAGTCTAAATATATATAATTCAAAGGTGACTGACTGACATTGTGATCTATCAACGCACAGCCCAAACCACTGGACGGATCGGGCTGAAATTTGCCATGCAGGTAGATGTTATGACGTAGGCATCCGCTAAGAAAGGATTTTGATCAATTCTACCCTCAAGGGGATAAAATAGGGGTAAATAATAATAATATGAAAGTTTGTATGAAAATCCTCGCGGGCGGAGTCGCGGGCAACAGCTAGTAGAATATATAATTGTGTTGGCAGGATGGAGGTGCGCGTGTCGCTGGTGCGGGCGTGCTGGGCGGAGCTGCTGGCGCTGGCGCTGTGCCGGCACTGGCAGCCGCTCGGGCTGGACGCATTGTTGCCGCAAATGGCAGCACAGTTGCGGGCCGAGCTGGCTGAGAGGCGCGACCCCCCGCGACCGACCCCCCCGCCCTCCAATGAGGTATGTAACCCCCCTACACAAACCCCGCAATATGCCATCATAGAGGAAAGTCCCATTCCCACCGCTGTCTAATTAAACTAGTGGAAAATGTAGAAAAAAAGCGAAAACTATTCGTGTTTCATTCAAGTTACCTAAAAATATGTAGAACAGAATTATCTTTTGAGATAAAACTTATTATGAACACACAATTATTTACAAATAATGTAGCCCATGTTTACTTCTTAATAGTAAAAAGTATAGATTAATATATTTTTAGTTATACTTGTGATAACAATGTATTTAACCCCATACATATATTCCAGATCTGCATATCGGACTACTCAGATGAGCGCATAGCCGAGATCGCATCAACGCTGGCCCGTCTGCAGCAGTTTGCGGCTGGACTCGCGAGACTTCGTCCCACTTCGCGCGAATTCGCCATACTTCGCGCTCTGTGTCTCTTCTCACCGGGTAAGGAACTTGCATTATAGTACGCGTCATTTATGTTTAGCGCTGGACGAGAATAGCTGCGCATCGGTAGAATCGCGCTCGTAATTGACGTATTGGTGCTCAAAGACAACACGACTGGACAACCAATCGACGCTCGCGCACCCGACTTGCCGTCCCCTCGATACCTTATTTTTGACTTCTGCGCAGGTTTCGTTCAGCGCTAAAGATCCGTGACGCGTACACATTCGTACCTCAAGGTGAAGCACCACAGTCACGTCCCTCAGTCACGAGGTTACGACAAAGACAAAGAAGTTTCGTATGACAGCAGTTAATTGAGCAGGTTATTGAGCGACCACCCCTGCACATAACAGTCGCAAGAATAAGTGCCTCAAATGCGTTGACCGTCTTATGAAAAGGGTGTGCGTGAGAAAAGCATCACAGGATGGCATAATTGACTTACTTCCTCACTAGGCCAGAAAATGTTATACTAACATTGTCAATGTAGTTGTTTCTGTAGAAACTGCCTTCCGAACCGGTGGTAAATGTTTTGGAATAACACGACGATTCAAGTGTTACTAAATGTAGCCTGATTGAATACAGATACTTTTGACTTTGACTTTGAAATGAGCCCTTATTATTATTATTTTTTTAATTTAAAAGAAAAAATATCACAAACACGAATGAAAACTTATACAAAAAAAAAACTACTGACAAACTTATTATATAATACAAGCTGTTGCTCGCGACTTCGTCCCCGTCGGATCTATTTCTATTATTATGTTATAGTGAGTCAATCTTAGAAGATAGACATATACTGTCGCGGACGTTTTTTTAAGATCACTTTAAGAAAAATAATTCTTTCATACATATTATTTTTGTATCTTGAACCGTTTTACCAGCGCACGTAAAGGAAGCCCTCCAAGATGAATAATTTTCCCCGTCTTTTCCACATTTTCCATTATATCTTCGCTCCTATTAGTCGCAGCGTTTTGTTATGTAGTAATAATTTTTCAAATCGAACCAGGAGTTTCATAGATTAGTATAGATAGTACCTAATAATGATTTCAGATAACGCCCCGGCTGGGTACGGCAGCAAGCTCCAGTCTCTGCAAGCAGCAGCTCTGCGCTCCCTGCGGGCCTCCTGCGACGAGACCCGCGCGCTCACACTAGTCTTGCAGGTATATATCTATATAAATATACATGTACAGGGGATAAAAAACTTATTTTCTTTAATTTGGCAGACCCAAAATTTCCATTCTCATCCATATTATTTTTTTAATGAAATTGGAAATTAAAATTTCTACTCAAAGTCAAATATATAGTTAACTTACGGCCCAATACTCATACGCCAATTAAATTTAAGCACGCCTTAAGTCTCGTAATTTTGACAGAATTGTATGGCGAACTGTCAAATTGGTCCGGTTTAAGTTGTACTTAAATTTAAGTTGCGTATCAGTATTCCGGCATTAGCTTCATATTAATAATAATAACAATATTTCAGGATACTTATACACAGCGCCATCTAGTCCCACGCTAAGCAGAGCTTGTGTTATGGCAACTAGATAAATAATTAAATTGCATATATCTATTATCTATATTCTATATCTATTCTTTTGTAAATAGATGTTATTACATAGTAACACCAAGGGCCCTGAAAAAAATTATATTACATATTATTATAATTTACATATATATTTTTCTGGTGTGAGTTCAATAATGTACTACCAGTTCAAAAATCAGTTTTATTTTTTAAAATAAAAAATAGACAAGAATCTCTTATTTGCTCTTTTGCTCTTTCAAGGTATAAATGTATGGTTAAACGTCAGGTAAATAAATTATTATTTTTGTTCACAGTTGGCAGCTCTACGTTCATTCACTCCGGCATTCCTAGAGGATGTGTTCTTTGTGGGTTTCATCGGAGACATCAGCGTCGATGACCTGATACCGTATTTGATGAATGCTGACCGATAAACATTATAACCTTTTATTTATTATTTTCCAACAAATATAAGAAGAATATTTTTAATTTATCTCAGTGCTCAACTACAATTTTTTTCAAATAAAAACGTTATTCGAAAAATTTTAGGTTAAATCTTCTTATAGTTTATTGGTTTCGTAAAATTCTTATCCGACTGTGTCAAAAAAGACAAATGGTAAAGATTTCGTTGATCTATGTATGCTTGTATGTTTAACTATTACGCCTAGACTTTTCAATAAATTATAATAAATAACTAAAAAAAATGTGATAACTATTAGAAAGCTTAAATGGAAATGGACAGGACACATTATTAGAGGAAAAGAGAAATGGTCTAAGGCAATTATGTACTGGTTCACAAGAGATCGAAAAAGAAATCGTGGAAGACCACTCAGAAGATGGGTTGATGATATTAAAGCAACAGCAGGTGTTACGTGGACCAGAAAAGCTAACGATAGGGAAGAATGGAGGCAGCTGGAGGAGGCCTTTGCCAATAGGCAAACAGACAGTGCGATGGCAATCTAAATTAAACTTTATTTTATTTTTAGTTGTAATTTAAAAATCTGTAAGCATTATCTGAATAAAGGCTATTATTATTATTATTATAACTAAAAAAAATCAAAAGATACCTAAAAATTTAAGCTGTATAAATTCTTTGATAATTTTATGTGACGTAAGTTAAACTTCAAATTATGACCACAAAAAAATACTGAGAATTGAGATCTGTGCTTAATATAATAATAATAAAATAAAATTGAAAATTAAAAAGCTGAGGTACATTATGATCGTCGTCGTCGATAGTCGCAGCGTGATGTTATGTAGCCTAAAGCCTTCCTCGATAAGTGGTTTCAAAGAATTTTTAAATGCAAATCCAGGAGTTTCTGAGATTAAACGCGTTCAAACAAACAAACTCTTCAGCTTTATAATATTAGCATTGATATTACACAGAATAAATAATTCCTTATTAAAGGGTAAATAGTGTAAACAAAATAAAAACAACTAAAAATTGTTGTTCATAGATTTTGTTTTCATTTTCACAAGATTAACTTTCTAAGAATGGAATATTCCAGAAAAGTCAAAAATACATTGTTATAATGTACTTGTAAAAAAATATTTTATGTTAAGGATATTTGTTTAATTTTAGTTTTAAAGAGTAATAAGTATAGTTAGAAATAACTTTGAAATAATATTTTGGTTCAATTTCCTAAACAAGGAATTGTAAGACTGAAATCGTCTAGATTAAAAAAACACTTTCTTTTTATTTTTATCTTTTAATACAAATGTAACTCAAAATTTTCCTTACTGCCTTACAACGTATTGTATAGTTTGTAACAATTTAAACATAGCCAATTTACAATACCTGCCAATACAAAGAGTCGGGTTTTGGAATGAGATCGTAGTCTAATTTAAGCTTCATAGAGTGCTATCTCTTACCCACGGTACACGAACTCCGGTATTTATAAGAAAATATATAACAGATGTCACAGCGTGCGAGAGGGATAGCGCTCTACGAAGCTGAAAATAACCGGTCTCTTTCTAAAAATCGAGCAGTGTTATTTGCCCGGTCGTGTGTTTGGGAATCATTATAATATATTTATGTATAGGAAAGTTCACGAGGCAACTCGAACATAACATGGCCGTCCAAAATGTGCTAAAATTAGATGTAGTTATTTTTGTGAATTAATTGTACTTAAAAGTTAAATATAATTATTAGATTAATATACACTTGCTGTTTTAATTTCATACCTTTACCGTTGATATGTACATATATATAGACTCTGAATCCACAATAAACAGCAATATTTTCAGTGTTCCCAAGTCTCAAAATGTTTTCTCCCTAAAGCTCCAACCGAAAACCCCTAAAATCCCTACAATTACGGCGAAATTCCATTCGACTTTTTTAATCCCTAAATTTAGGGGGAAAACCCCTAAGTTGGTAACCCTGAATATTTTGCAGTTGTCCGAAACACTACGCCCGTCCCGCACCAACCCCACTTCCCTAACGCATAATGTTGCCAGCTCGGGAAAGCTTCTCACATTTTAAGGTAATTGGCTTCTATTAAAAGAAACTATTTAAAAGAATATTATCAAAGAAATCAGTTAGTTTAGTTGTTTACGATGTTCTTTAAACAAACGTGGTCGTTGTTTAAAGAACATCGTAAACATCAATCGGGAAATCGATTTTTTTTTCAAATTTCCTAATATATTTTTTAAAGATTCACACTTCGTTAAAAGTCGATTGTATTTTTGCTTTAATGTTTTCAGCCGACAAAGATGTCGCTTACAAAACTTTTGCTGTTTTTGTAATTGAGATTTAAGTTTGGTCTCTGAAGGCGTTTCATAATCCAAATCGGAAATATCGACATCACCAATCCCTGAGTTTGAATCAATATGAAATAATAAAAATACATTTATAAGTCGTAAATCTATCTTGTTTATATTACACGCATAAATATAAAATATTTCATTGTAGGATTTTTGATATAATTTTATTTTTAATTTTATATAATAAAATACTTATTTAATATTGAATTGATTTTGAATTTCGTAAAAATATATTCGCTGATTATGGGAAATAAAATATAATCTTCTTTAAGTAGTAGCAGGTATAACATTATTTAACGATTCTTTAGCGCTGAACTAAACTTGCGCAGAAGTCAAAAATAAGGTATCGAGGTAACGGCGAGGCGCGCGGGGCGCGTGATCGTCGGGTGCGCGAGCTTTGATTGGTTCTCCAGTCGTGTTGTCTTTCTCGCACCAATACGTCAATTACGAGCGCGATTCTACCGATGCGCAGTTATTCTCGTCCAGCGCTAAACATAAATGACGCGCACTATACCTGCGCTAATACAACAAATCATGCAAGTGCAACCGTTCCTGTTAGGGGGAAAAACAACTTCTTCAATCATAATTAATTAATTATCATACAAAAGCGTGTATTATAATAAGATAAGATTACGCCAAGTACGTCAAAATGATAATAATTGTGTAATAATCGATTTGTTTTCTAGTACTACTACTACTAATTATCTTGAAGCAACTACAATAAGCTTAAGAAGCCAAATAATTAAATTTTAGTACTTACTACTAAGTTTATGAAAATTAAAGTTTGTATGTGAAGACTTACGTTAAAGAGTTGTGTTTCTTTTGTTTTGTAAGTATTTTAATGTTATAATATGGGGTTTACCTTTTCTGGAATTGAGCAGGATTTTTTTGCAAAAGGATAATAGTAAACAGGGCATACCATTACCAAGCTTCAATTATTCGTTAGAACTTAGAAATTTAGAATTAGTTTAATAGTTTCAGGTAGACTCAAGACTGTAGAGTTCTTGATAAATTCGCAATTTAATAAAAAAATGCACGCAGCGCATAGCTGCGTGCATTTTTTTATTAAATGGTATATTGGTATATATAATGGTATATATAATGGTAATGGCATGTAGGTTTTACGTGAAGACATGATAGCTATTAGCTATATTTTATAGTACTTCTTAATGTCCTGACGAAAAAAAAATATTGCATGTACAAAACTATAAAGAATATTAGCCTTTGTCAAAGTCAAAGTCATGAACATTGAGTAATGCTGATGCACTTTTTTTTGTTTACAATATGCAAATCGCCTGACACACACGATTATAAAAAATAATAAACACGACGTTAATAATATCAATTATCAGTGAAAGTGAACAATAGGTAGTTAGTAGTTACTCCGTAGATACGTTTAGAGTTCGGTGCTTGTCTCAACATCAGAGTTCAGACTTCAGACCAACCCAGCAAAATAATCGAAACTTATTAACTGACAGACTGACTATAGTAAATAGTTCCGATTTCGAATAGTTGCGTTTAGATTAGAAACACTATTTTAACGCTAACGCTATTTAAAATCTTTCTAGAAAAATGGTAACAAGAGTTGCTGTGGTAACTGGTGGTAATAAGGGTGTAGGATTTGCCATAGTTCGAGGCCTATGCAAACGGTTCGATGGCGAAGTTTATCTTACATCTCGAGACATTGACCGGGGAAGAAATGCAGTCGCACAGCTCAACAAGGAAGGCTTACAGCCCAAATTCCATCAATTAGACATAACTGATCCTAGAAGCATCGAAGTATTTCGTGACTATATTAAAACGAATTACGGGGGCTTAGATGTTCTCGTGAACAACGCCGCGATAGCTTTCAAAAATAACGCGCCCGATCCAGTAGCAGTTCAAGCTGAAAAGACGGTCTTTGTCAATTATTTCTCTGTGCTGTCGACGTGTGAGTTATTGTTCCCGATTTTAAGAAATGGAGCGAGAGTCGTGAATGTTTCAAGTTCAGCAGGTCAGTTGAGTAATATTCCCAGTGAGAGGCTGAGAAATCGTTTTAAAGATGCTAGTTTGACGATCAAAGAGCTATCGGAGTTGATGCAACAGTATATAGATGCAGCGAAGCAAGGCACACATACTGCAGAATGGGGGAACTCCTCCTATGTAGTGTCCAAAGTTGGTTTGACAGCCTTGACTATGATCCAACAGAGACTTCTCAATGATAAAGGTAAATATTTATTTTCTTAAGTACTTTTGGTAACTTATTCTTTGGTTCGGTTTAAGTATTCGGTTATATTTAATTTCTTAACTGTAGTATGTTAATTAATAAGAATATACGCGAAAATGTTTTTATACTGCCTTTTCAAACCTGTGGTAAACTTTTGTTTAGTAATACCATGATAAAATGAACTTCTGGTATCAGTCTATAGAGAATTAAATTTTTGATCATTTTAATGTTTATTTCTTCTAGATATCAAAGTGAATGCTGTCCACCCAGGCTATGTAGACACGGATATGTCATCACACAAGGGGCATTTAACTATAGACGAAGGAGCAGTCGCTCCATTATTCTTAGCCCTAGATGCACCTGATACAGTTCGAGGACAGTATGTTTGGTGTGACAAAAGAATTGTTAATTGGGAGTAAACTTATTAAATATAGAGATAGTTTTTTTATTAATAAAACTGAGGGATTTTTATTGTTAAAAATATAACTATACTTTCTGAATATTGTAATAAATAGAATTTTAAAGTCTGGCACTTTATATGTTGTGCTGGATTTTACCACCATATTTAAAATCAGATATTGGCCTAATATTAAAATATCATATAGCATTGTTTATGTATGTAGGTTTATTTTGTCATAAAATTCCAGGGATTGTATATCATTATATTTGTATTTTCTGGAAGATTTTCTACCTTTTCTATATAGCATATATAGCATTTTACTTAATTTGATATAATTATGTATTTTCAAAATTCGCATACTATTTATTATTAAAAAATATAAATTTATCTTTATAAGTTGACCCTGTGTTTATCAGTAAATATATAACTACACTGGTGGTTCCTTATTAAAGGCTTATATTATTAAGAGAGTTATTGGTGATAAGATAGAGTGGCGATGACCGTTTAAGGTCAATGAATAAATATTTTTCTACAATAAGTGTGCCTTTTATTTGCCGTTTTTTCCTGTGCTCTGGAATAAATGTTTTAAATAAATGCGAGAAGGGGTTTAAATATTTTGATTAGGGTCTTGTAAATAGAGTATACTTAAATTAAAATAAACGAAAATGTTTTATAAAAAGTAAAGTAGGACAAATATCCATATTTGGATATAAGTATTACCACAATCAAGAATTAAAAATAATCGATTGATGGTTGAATAACATAATGTTAACTACCCTGGACTTAAACATATAGCGCATGGGATAAGAAAAAATACTCGATTTTCTCGAGAAATGTCAAAGTTAAAACATTTCAATATTTTAGATACCCAAGCGCGATAAGCCAACCATTCGTCGTTGGACGACGGTAGGTACTAGGTGTGCGAGGTAACAAAACAATGTCAAGAGGGCCAAAACTTTACTATTTCTGGTGTTCATCTTCTTCGCACCGCACTGCATGTAGAAAAAACCAGTCAAATAGCCTTTTATAAAGCTGCAATAAAAGTAAAAGTATAAATTTGTGAAGTTGTGGAAGGGATCTTGTCAAAAATAAGAAACGATTTATTAATTCTATACTGCATATAATATTTTTCATTAACAGTTTCAAATATTTCTACTTAAAATAAGTAACAATAACGATTGAACAAAAAGGAACGGTTTAGGCATATAATAATATAATATTTAATATAACACAATAGAACCTGTGTCTTGAATTCCACTTAAATTTAAACGAAAATTAAAAAAAAATATGGTTGTAGTAACCACCACGTTTACAAGCCAGTACGTTTAAAAGCTTTCAAGAATTAAAGTCTATTAGTAATTTAATCCCTGACAACACATTCGTGAGATTTTAAAATTGTAGGTCAATGACTACTTTCCATTAGATGACTCGCCTGCTAGTCGCCTAGTCGTTTGCTTCCTATGTTATAAAAAAATGGACTCATGAGTGGATAGCCTTTAATCTAATTTTTTTGAAGAGGATGGGCGTTAAAGTAGGTTTCAAATTAGAATTTAGAAACCAGTCTAAATAGCCTACAATCTAAATTGATTCCCGACTTTTCGACGTCGAGGTTCCACTGTGTTATAATAATTAATACACATTATTACA
>JADANM010005856.1:921646-938589 GCA_026213755.1 Eurema hecabe | reverse complement strand
TGTAATAATGTGTATTAATTATTATAACACAGTGGAACCTCGACGTCGAAAAGTCGGGAATCAATTTAGATTGTAGGCTATTTAGACTGGTTTCTAAATTCTAATTTGAAACCTACTTTAACGCCCATCCTCTTCAAAAAAATTAGATTAAAGGCTATCCACTCATGAGTCCATTTTTTTATAACATAGGAAGCAAACGACTAGGCGACTAGCAGGCGAGTCATCTAATGGAAAGTAGTCATTGACCTACAATTTTAAAATCTCACGAATGTGTTGTCAGGGATTAAATTACTAATAGACTTTAATTCTTGAAAGCTTTTAAACGTACTGGCTTGTAAACGTGGTGGTTACTACAACCATATTTTTTTTTAATTTTCGTTTAAATTTAAGTGGAATTCAAGACACAGGTTCTATTGTGTTATATTAAATATTATATTATTATATGCCTAAACCGTTCCTTTTTGTTCAATCGTTATTGTTACTTATTTTAAGTAGAAATATTTGAAACTGTTAATGAAAAATATTATATGCAGTATAGAATTAATAAATCGTTTCTTATTTTTGACAAGCTCCCGGGTTTTTCCGTGATCCCTTCCACAACTTCACAAATTTAAACTTTTACTTTTATTACAGCTTTATTATAGGCTATTTGACTGATTTTTTCTACATGCAGTGCGGTGCGGAGAAGATGAACACCAGAAATAGTAGTTTTGGCCCTCTTGGCAACAATGTTCTGTAAACTTACCTAACCTACCGTCGTCCAAGGACGATTGGTTATCGCGCTTGGGTATCTAAAATATTGAAATGTTTTAACTTTGACATTTCTCGAGAAAATCGAGTATTTTTTCTTATCCCATGCGCTATATCTTTAAGTCCAGGGTAGTTAACATTATGTTATTCAACCATCAATCGATTATTTTTAATTCTTGATTGTGGTAATATGTATATCCAAATATGGATATTTGTCCTACTTTACTTTTTATAAAACATTTTCGTTTATTTTAATTTAAGTATACTCTATTTACAAGACCCTAATCAAAATATTTAAACCCCTTCTCGCATTTATTTCAAACATTTATTCCAGAGCACAGGAAAAAACGGCAAATAAAAGGCACACTTATTGTAGAAAAATATTTATTCATTGACCTTAAACGGTCATCGCCACTCTATCTTATCACCAATAACTCTCTTAATAATATAAGCCTTTAATAAGGAACCACCAGTGTAGTTATATATTTACTGATAAACACAGGGTCAACTTATAAAGATAAATTTATATTTTTTTAACAATAAATAATATGTGAATTTTAAAATACAAAATAACATCCAATGAAGTAAAATGCTATTTCATTTCATAGAAAAGGTAGAAAATCCTTCAAAAAATACCATGATATACAATCCTTGGAATTATATGACAATAAAAACCTATGTTACCTACATTCATAAACAATGCTGTATGATATTTTTATATTAGGCCAATACCTGATTATAATTATGGTGGTAAAATCCAGCACAACATATAAAGTACAAGACTTTAAAATTGTATTTATTACAATATTCAGAAAGTATAGGGTTATATTTTTTAACAATTAAAATCCCTCAGTTTTATTAATAAAAAAACTATCTCTGAATTTAATAAGTTTACTCCCAATTAACAATTCTTTTGTCACACCAAACATACTGTCCTCGAACTGTATCAGGTGCATCTAGGGCTAAGAATAATGGAGCAACTGCTCCTTCGTCTATAGTTAAATGCCCCTTGTGTGATGACATATCCGTGTCTACATAGCCTGGGTGGACAGCATTCACTTTGATATCTAGAAGAAATAAATATTAAAAATTTAATTCTCTATAGATTGATACCAGAAGATTTTCTTGACATAGTGTTAAAGGTGGTAATAAACAACTAATTACATATAGTACCCCGTTGGAATCATGGTATTACTAAACAAAAGTTTACCACAGGTTTGAAAAGGCAGTATAGAAACATTTTCGCTTATATTCTTTTATATGAGAAATTAAGTCCAGTTTATTGAGAGTTTATAATAACATTGTAAAGTCGAGAAATGAACTCTTTAAAAGATTTAGTTACTTAAAATCTTTAAGAAAATAAATATTTACCTTTATCATTGAGTAGTCTCTGTTGGATCATAGTCAAGGCTGTCAAACCAACTTTGGACACTACATAGGAGGAGTTCCCCCATTCCGCAGCATGTGTGCCTTGCTTTGCTGCATCTATATACTGTTGCATCAACTCTGATAGTTCTTTGATCGTCAAACTAGCATCTTTAAAACGATTTCTCAGCCTCTCACTGGGAATATTACTCAACTGACCTGCTGAACTCGAAACATTCACGACTCTCGCTCCATTTCTTAAAATCGGGAACAATAACTCACACGTCGACAGCACAGAGAAATAATTGACAAAGACCGTCTTTTCAGCTTGAACTGCTACTGGATCGGGCGCGTTATTTTTGAAAGCTATCGCGGCGTTGTTCACGAGAACATCTAAGCCCCCGTAATTCGTTTTAATATAGTCACGAAATACTTCGATGCTTCTAGGATCAGTTATGTCTAATTGATGGAATTTGGGCTGTAAGCCTTCCTTGTTGAGCTGTGCGACTGCATTTCTTCCCCGGTCAATGTCTCGAGATGTAAGATAAACTTCACCATCGAACCGTTTGCATAGGCCTCGAACTATGGCAAATCCTACACCCTTATTTCCACCAGTTACCACAGCAACTCTTGTTACCATTTTTCTAGAAAGATTTTAAATAGCGTAAGCGTTAAAATAGTGTTTCTAATCTAAACGCAACTATTCGAAATCGGAACTATTTACTATAGTCAGTCTGTCAGTTAATAAGTTTCGATTATTTTGCTGGGTTGGTCTGAAGTCTGAACTCTGATGTTGAGACAAGCACCGAACTCTAAACGTATCTACGGAGTAACTACTAACTACCTATTGTTCACTTTCACTGATAATTGATATTATTAACGTCGTGTTTATTATTTTTTATAATCGTGTGTGTCAGGCGATTTGCATATTGTAAACAAAAAAAAGTGCATCAGCATTACTCAATGTTCATGACTTTGACTTTGACAAAGGCTTATTATCTTTATAGTTTTGTACATGCAATATTTTTTTTTCGTCAGGACATTAAGAAGTACTATAAAATATAGCTAATAGCTATCATGTCTTCACGTAAAACCTACATAGCTATTCGCTCCGTGCATTTTTTTATTAAATTGCGAATTTATCAAGAACTCTACAGTCTTGAGTCTACCTGAAACTATTAAACTAATTCTAAATTTCTAAGTTCTAACGAATAATTGAAGCTTGGTAATGGTATGCCCTGTTTACTATTATCCTTTTGCAAAAAAATCCTGCTCAAGTCCAATAAAGGTAAACCCCTTATTATAACATTAAAATACTTACAAAACAAAAGAAACACAACTCTTTAACATAAGTCTTCACATACAAACTTTAATTTTCATAAACTTAGTAGTAAGTACTAAAATTTAATTATTTGGCTTCTTAAGCTTATTGTAGTTGCTTCAAGATAATTAGTAGTAGTAGTACTAGAAAACAAATCGATTATTACACAATTATTATCATTTTGACGTACTTGGCGTAATCTTATCTTATTATAATACACGCTTTTGTATGATAATTAATTAATTATGATTGAAGAAGTTGTTTTTCCCCCTAACAGGAACGGTTGCACTTGCATGATTTGTTGTATTAGCGCAGGTATAGTGCGCGTCATTTATGTTTAGCGCTGGACGAGAATAACTGCGCATCGGTAGAATCGCGCTCGTAATTGACGTATTGGTGCGAGAAAGACAACACGACTGGAGAACCAATCAAAGCTCGCGCACCCGACGATCACGCGCCCCGCGCGCCTCGCCGTTACCTCGATACCTTATTTTTGACTTCTGCGCAAGTTTAGTTCAGCGCTAAAGAATCGTTAAATAATGTTATACCTGCTACTACTTAAAGAAGATTATATTTTATTTCCCATAATCAGCGAATATATTTTTACGAAATTCAAAATCAATTCAATATTAAATAAGTATTTTATTATATAAAATTAAAAATAAAATTATATCAAAAATCCTACAATGAAATATTTTATATTTATGCGTGTAATATAAACAAGATAGATTTACGACTTATAAATGTATTTTTATTATTTCATATTGATTCAAACTCAGGGATTGGTGATGTCGATATTTCCGATTTGGATTATGAAACGCCTTCAGAGACCAAACTTAAATCTCAATTACAAAAACAGCAAAAGTTTTGTAAGCGACATCTTTGTCGGCTGAAAACATTAAAGCAAAAATACAATCGACTTTTAACGAAGTGTGAATCTTTAAAAAATATATTAGGAAATTTGAAAAAAAAATCGATTTCCCGATTGATGTTTACGATGTTCTTTAAACAACGACCACGTTTGTTTAAAGAACATCGTAAACAACTAAACTAACTGATTTCTTTGATAATATTCTTTTAAATAGTTTCTTTTAATAGAAGCCAATTACCTTAAAATGTGAGAAGCTTTCCCGAGCTGGCAACATTATGCGTTAGGGAAGTGGGGTTGGTGCGGGACGGGCGTAGTGTTTCGGACAACTGCAAAATATTCAGGGTTACCAACTTAGGGGTTTTCCCCCTAAATTTAGGGATTAAAAAAGTCGAATGGAATTTCGCCGTAATTGTAGGGATTTTAGGGGTTTTCGGTTGGAGCTTTAGGGAGAAAACATTTTGAGACTTGGGAACACTGAAAATATTGCTGTTTATTGTGGATTCAGAGTCTATATATATGTACATATCAACGGTAAAGGTATGAAATTAAAACAGCAAGTGTATATTAATCTAATAATTATATTTAACTTTTAAGTACAATTAATTCACAAAAATAACTACATCTAATTTTAGCACATTTTGGACGGCCATGTTATGTTCGAGTTGCCTCGTGAACTTTCCTATACATAAATATATTATAATGATTCCCAAACACACGACCGGGCAAATAACACTGCTCGATTTTTAGAAAGAGACCGGTTATTTTCAGCTTCGTAGAGCGCTATCCCTCTCGCACGCTGTGACATCTGTTATATATTTTCTTATAAATACCGGAGTTCGTGTACCGTGGGTAAGAGATAGCACTCTATGAAGCTTAAATTAGACTACGATCTCATTCCAAAACCCGACTCTTTGTATTGGCAGGTATTGTAAATTGGCTATGTTTAAATTGTTACAAACTATACAATACGTTGTAAGGCAGTAAGGAAAATTTTGAGTTACATTTGTATTAAAAGATAAAATAAAAAGAAATGTGTTTTTTTAATCTAGACGATTTCAGTCTTACAATTCCTTGTTTAGGAAATTGAACCAAAATATTATTTCAAAGTAATTTCTAACTTAACTATTACTCTCTTTAAAACTAAAATTAAACAAAAAACCTTAACAAAAAATATTATTTTACAAGTACATTATAACAATATATTTTTGACTTTTCTGGAATATTCCATTCTTAGAAAGTTAATCTTGTGAAAATGAAAACAAAATCTATGAACAACAATTTTTAGTTGTTTTTATTTTGTTTACACTATTTACCCTTTAATAAGGAATTATTTATTCTGTGTAATATCAATGCTAATATTATAAAGCTGAAGAGTTTGTTTGTTTGAACGCGTTTAATCTCAGAAACTCCTGGATTTGCATTTAAAAATTCTTTGAAACCACTTATCGAGGAAGGCTTTAGGCTACATAACATCACGCTGCGACTATCGACGACGACGATCATAATGTACCTCAGCTTTTTAATTTTCAATTTTATTTTATTATTATTATATTAAGCACAGATCTCAATTCTCAGTATTTTTTTGTGGTCATAATTTGAAGTTTAACTTACGTCACATAAAATTATCAAAGAATTTATACAGCTTAAATTTTTAGGTATCTTTTGATTTTTTTTAGTTATAATAATAATAATAATAGCCTTTATTCAGATAATGCTTACAGATTTTTAAATTACAACTAAAAATAAAATAAAGTTTAATTTAGATTGCCATCGCACTGTCTGTTTGCCTATTGGCAAAGGCCTCCTCCAGCTGCCTCCATTCTTCCCTATCGTTAGCTTTTCTGGTCCACGTAACACCTGCTGTTGCTTTAATATCATCAACCCATCTTCTGAGTGGTCTTCCACGATTTCTTTTTCGATCTCTTGTGAACCAGTACATAATTGCCTTAGACCATTTCTCTTTTCCTCTAATAATGTGTCCTGTCCATTTCCATTTAAGCTTTCTAATAGTTATCACATTTTTTTTAGTTATTTATTATAATTTATTGAAAAGTCTAGGCGTAATAGTTAAACATACAAGCATACATAGATCAACGAAATCTTTACCATTTGTCTTTTTTGACACAGTCGGATAAGAATTTTACGAAACCAATAAACTATAAGAAGATTTAACCTAAAATTTTTCGAATAACGTTTTTATTTGAAAAAAATTGTAGTTGAGCACTGAGATAAATTAAAAATATTCTTCTTATATTTGTTGGAAAATAATAAATAAAAGGTTATAATGTTTATCGGTCAGCATTCATCAAATACGGTATCAGGTCATCGACGCTGATGTCTCCGATGAAACCCACAAAGAACACATCCTCTAGGAATGCCGGAGTGAATGAACGTAGAGCTGCCAACTGTGAACAAAAATAATAATTTATTTACCTGACGTTTAACCATACATTTATACCTTGAAAGAGCAAAAGAGCAAATAAGAGATTCTTGTCTATTTTTTATTTTAAAAAATAAAACTGATTTTTGAACTGGTAGTACATTATTGAACTCACACCAGAAAAATATATATGTAAATTATAATAATATGTAATATAATTTTTTTCAGGGCCCTTGGTGTTACTATGTAATAACATCTATTTACAAAAGAATAGATATAGAATATAGATAATAGATATATGCAATTTAATTATTTATCTAGTTGCCATAACACAAGCTCTGCTTAGCGTGGGACTAGATGGCGCTGTGTATAAGTATCCTGAAATATTGTTATTATTATTAATATGAAGCTAATGCCGGAATACTGATACGCAACTTAAATTTAAGTACAACTTAAACCGGACCAATTTGACAGTTCGCCATACAATTCTGTCAAAATTACGAGACTTAAGGCGTGCTTAAATTTAATTGGCGTATGAGTATTGGGCCGTAAGTTAACTATATATTTGACTTTGAGTAGAAATTTTAATTTCCAATTTCATTAAAAAAATAATATGGATGAGAATGGAAATTTTGGGTCTGCCAAATTAAAGAAAATAAGTTTTTTATCCCCTGTACATGTATATTTATATAGATATATACCTGCAAGACTAGTGTGAGCGCGCGGGTCTCGTCGCAGGAGGCCCGCAGGGAGCGCAGAGCTGCTGCTTGCAGAGACTGGAGCTTGCTGCCGTACCCAGCCGGGGCGTTGTCTGAAATCATTATTAGGTACTATCTATACTAATATATAAAGCTGAAGAGTTTGTTTGTTTGAACGCACTAATCTAAGAAACTCCAGTATGTCTACCTTCTAAGATTGACTCACTATAACATAATAATAGAAATAGATCCGACGGGGACGAAGTCGCGAGCAACAGCTTGTATTATATAATAAGTTTGTCAGTAGTTTTTTTTTTGTATAAGTTTTCATTCGTGTTTGTGATATTTTTTCTTTTAAATTAAAAAAATAATAATAATAAGGGCTCATTTCAAAGTCAAAGTCAAAAGTATCTGTATTCAATCAGGCTACATTTAGTAACACTTGAATCGTCGTGTTATTCCAAAACATTTACCACCGGTTCGGAAGGCAGTTTCTACAGAAACAACTACATTGACAATGTTAGTATAACATTTTCTGGCCTAGTGAGGAAGTAAGTCAATTATGCCATCCTGTGATGCTTTTCTCACGCACACCCTTTTCATAAGACGGTCAACGCATTTGAGGCACTTATTCTTGCGACTGTTATGTGCAGGGGTGGTCGCTCAATAACCTGCTCAATTAACTGCTGTCATACGAAACTTCTTTGTCTTTGTCGTAACCTCGTGACTGAGGGACGTGACTGTGGTGCTTCACCTTGAGGTACGAATGTGTACGCGTCACGGATCTTTAGCGCTGAACGAAACCTGCGCAGAAGTCAAAAATAAGGTATCGAGGGGACGGCAAGTCGGGTGCGCGAGCGTCGATTGGTTGTCCAGTCGTGTTGTCTTTGAGCACCAATACGTCAATTACGAGCGCGATTCTACCGATGCGCAGCTATTCTCGTCCAGCGCTAAACATAAATGACGCGTACTATAATGCAAGTTCCTTACCCGGTGAGAAGAGACACAGAGCGCGAAGTATGGCGAATTCGCGCGAAGTGGGACGAAGTCTCGCGAGTCCAGCCGCAAACTGCTGCAGACGGGCCAGCGTTGATGCGATCTCGGCTATGCGCTCATCTGAGTAGTCCGATATGCAGATCTGGAATATATGTATGGGGTTAAATACATTGTTATCACAAGTATAACTAAAAATATATTAATCTATACTTTTTACTATTAAGAAGTAAACATGGGCTACATTATTTGTAAATAATTGTGTGTTCATAATAAGTTTTATCTCAAAAGATAATTCTGTTCTACATATTTTTAGGTAACTTGAATGAAACACGAATAGTTTTCGCTTTTTTTCTACATTTTCCACTAGTTTAATTAGACAGCGGTGGGAATGGGACTTTCCTCTATGATGGCATATTGCGGGGTTTGTGTAGGGGGGTTACATACCTCATTGGAGGGCGGTGGTGTCGGTCGTGGGGGGTCCCGCCTCTCAGCCAGCTCAGCCCGCAACTGTGCTGCCATCTGCGGCAGCAGCGCGTCCAGCCCGAGCGGTTGCCAGTGCCGGCACAGCGCCAGCGCCAGCAGCTCCGCCCAGCACGCCCGCACCAGCGACACGCGCACCTCCATCCTGCCAACACAATTATATATTCTACTAGCTGTTGTCCGCGACTCCGCCCGCGTGGATTTTCATACAAACTTTCATATTATTATTATTTACCCCTATTTTATTCCCTTGAGGGTAGAATTGATCAAAATCCTTTCTTAGCGGATGCCTACGTCATAACATCTACCTGCATGGCAAATTTCAGCCCGATCCGTCCAGTGGTTTGGACTGTGCGTTGATAGATCACAATGTCAGTCAGTCACCTTTGAATTATATATATTTAGACTAGCCGTGCCCCGCGGTTTTACCCGCGTAGTTCCAGTTCCCGGGTCAATACCGGGATGTAAAGTATCCTATGTGATAAGCCAGGGTTTTACCTATCTACATACCAAATTTTAACTAAATTGGTCCAGCCGTTTTTGCGTGAAAAGATACGTTTTCACAAACTCAGATTTGTGATATTAGTACATACTTTTTACATAGAGTTTAGACAACAATTTCTCGCTTAAGACACGTTTCTGAAACGGTCCCTGACAAATTGTCTTATCGTCTTAATGCTGTTCTACTACTATATTTAAAAGATTATGAGAGTATAAAATTAATTCGTTGAATGGACTATTTCCATGGAAATAGTTTAAAATGAGGATAGATAGAACTAAAGGTTTTGGCGGGAATCGTGCGGCGTCTATATGTGGTCTCGATTGAATATTCCTTTTTTGGTGCATAAAGTGACTTAATGTATGATTGTGATAGTGTATCATGCAGTAAACTAGCTAATAAGTGTCCAAGAAATGAAGAATTCATTTGAGAGCGCTTAGTAGCGCCGTTCCGATTGCTCCAAGATTCATCGAAGTTCTTCGTAAAGTTCACTATCACTTTACGAAGGGCAGAAAGAAACTGACTCGACTAAAGATGACTTGATGACGATTTTACTTGACTCATATAGACTTTTATCTTGACCACGTTGCCTCTAATTACATATTATTATTTACATTGACATTGGCAAAAAGCTAAACGCTAATGCCATAATATAAGAAAGAAAGAAAGATAGATAGAACTACATGTCTCGCCTGTACTATTTACTCGACGATTCTATTTATTATATGTACCAGTGAAAACTATGCGGGAGGGCCTGGTGTCCTGAAATACGGGCTGTAGCCTAGTTCAGGCACCAGACTCAATACAATTCTAAGTGCGAAATGTGCCTAAATTGTATTGAACAATGTACTGTGATTGATTGTATTGAATGAATAAAGATGATTATTATTTATTTATTTTATTTATTTTATTTTATTTTACACTTTATTACACCATAATAAGAAAAGAACACAGTAAAAACTAATACAAAGTACAAAATTAGGCGTAAAAGGCGGCCTTATCACTTAAAAGTGATTTCTACCAGGCAACCTAGTAAATAAGTAAAGAAAGAAAGTCATTATCATTTTCCTATCGTTTCATCTTTTACATTTACCACTGGCAACACATTTGAATCGCCGTGTTACATGATTCAAAAATGTTACTATACGTAACTTTGACTTTGAGGATTCATTCCCATGTTTTCTATACTCTTGTTCTCTAAGAACAGACGCGAGAGTCGGATAGTTGGTCTCTACAGGCGGGCACAGGAAAAAAAAAGTAGTGTATGAGTTTCTTTGCCTGTATTCTTCTCATACACCTTACTCTTTGGAAACAGGCGTTTATAGATTGAAACAGACAGACGGCAAAATTATTTTATTTTTTTTATGCAACAACGTAATGCTTTGGACAAAGCAGATTGTGTGGCTGCAACAACATGACTGTATTGATCTATATTTTTAGTTTTGACGTTCATAAATGTCACAATGTGATTTAAGTTAATAATTTTTTTTATTTTTCTTTTTTTTATATATGTATATGAATATATTATACTAGCTGTTGCTCGCGACTTCGTCCTTGTCGGATCTATTTCTATTATTATGTCGTAGTGAGTCAATCTTAGAAGATAGACATATACTGTCGCGGACTTTTTTTTAGATCATTTAAAGAGGAATAATTCTTTCATACACATTATTTTTGTATCTAGAACTGTTTTCGCAGCGCACGCAGAGTAACCCCTCAAAGATGAATATTTTTCCCCGTTTTTTCCATATTTTCCATCATATATTCGCTTCTATTACTCGCAGCGTGATGTTATGTAGCCTAAAGTCTTCCTCGATAAATTGCCTATTCAATAAAAAAAAAAAATTAATTCGAACCAGTAGATCCTGAGATTAGCGCGTTCAAACAAACAAACAAACTCTTCAGCTTTATATATTAGTATAGATATATATTGTTCTCCAAGAACAGACACGAGAGTCGGATAGTCGGTCTCTACAGGCAGGCACACTCACGGCAGCGCAGCAGCAGCGGGCAGGGCGCGCGCTGCGCGTGCGGCTGCGGCCAGCAGGCGCGCGGCGCCCTCGCACGCCGCGTGCAGGCGCAGCGCTCCGCCCCCACCCCCACCACCGCCCCCCGCGCGGGGCAACGCCACCGCTGGCTCCTCAGCACCCACCACGTCCATCTCCTCCACTGGAACACACAAGACATAAACTTTAAATAAGCCTTTTATTCCGAATTACAATTTCTTTTTATAATATGAAGAGGGGAGACGAGCTGGACGCACTCCTGATGGTAAGAGTAACGCCAGCCCATAGCCAATGCAGTGCTACCCGGAACTTTGCTATAAAGCCTAACTCCGGGCAGGGTGCACTACACCGACGCTCCCCACTTTGAGTCGTCAGATGTTAAGACTCATCAGCCCAGTAATCGCGCTGGCTACAGTGCCCTTCAGACCGGAGCACAGTGACATTATCACATCACTGTTCAGGCGGTAGAATGTCTGGCACTGTGGGGTACCCACCCAATCGGTCTCCTGCGAAAGAGACCTACCCCCTACAATTTAGCAAATACATATTTTGACTCATTACATCACACTATATCGCGTAATTCGGCGTGCCTCTTGGCATGGGCCTCCTCCAGCTCTCTCCACTGGAACACATACAATACAATGTATACCAGTTCAGACAAGTTCACAATCATCAAACAGTATCAAGACACCTAAAAAGTTGTACGATTGGCCTAAAACATCAATGCTCTAACACATAAAATTTTAAAAATAGCTGCTATATTATGCACCAGCCGTACATATTATATTATGGCCGAAAAGTAGACATCGAAGATGGCAGAAAAATACAATGCCTTCGTTTGAAGGGCTTAGGGTCTTAGTATTAAGCGAACCAGTAGTGTTAAAATTGTAAACATAATATGTAAACTAACCCGTTGTGTTTTTATTAATACATTGTATTATTCATATTGTACAGAAAAAACAATTAATAATTTATAAAATTGAATGCTTCTGCAAACTGGTAGTAGCGGGCTGTTTCTTTTTTATTTTCTATTTTTCTCTATTCAATTTTTTTTGATTTCCAAAAAAATAATACACTTTCTAAAAATGGTAAAAGGGAGCTCAATATCTAAACTATCTCAGTCGATAAACAGTCGATTTTTTACGAAAAACTACAAAAATGCGGACAAAGTCGCAGGCGACAGCTAGTTATGAATATAAATTATATATATACCGTCATTCATCTGTGTATCAGCTGTGTGTAGAGATGCCATTGGCACATCGGGCGGTGTGGCTCCGTAGGCAGACTGTAAGTACTCGTTTATTGCACCTGTTAAACATTTATAATAAATAATATGTTATTATGACACTGTAATTATACATTAAAAAGTGAATTTCATATATGTATGGTGTAGTATCTTTTAAATCTATATACCTATGCACATTTGTAGGTAATAATATATTAATTATCAATTAACTATAATTTAATTAATTAACCCTGTATTTTATAAATCTTTAAAAAAATTTCAGGCGAGATATGTTACTTTCCAAAAAACCCTTTTTAGGGTTTTTTGGAAAGCTATCTAAGAAAATCATAATTTTATAAACTTAGTCACTATAAACGCCTAATATAACAATTCAACTTCATAATCTTCTTATAAAATTTATTATGCACTACAGAAAACTCCTAACAACGCCCTACCCACTTGACCACACCCTTGACCAATTATTTATTACGATAAAAATTATTAAATGGCGCTGTGTAACAATATAAAAAAAGTATACTAACCAAATTGTCCCATTTTGAAGAGGTTCTTCGCTAGTTGTGTTTGCAACATTATCTGTTGCCGTCTTGCTCCCTCCACGTCAGCTGCGTTGCCTCCCAGGTACGGAGATACAGCTGTACGGACAGAATTAAATTAAAATGACTATGAATACTTGTAAATTGATTAAAATATTTTTTAGATAGAGACAAATCTAAGAAAAAGGCCTATATATGGTCGGTTAAAAAGATAATTGATTTCGATTCGCAATTTATTTACATTTGTATTTTTCTGGGGTCTGGGTGTTGCTAAGTAATGTATGTATGTATTTACAAAAGAAAAGTATGTATATGTAATTTATTCCGTTATCTAGTTGCCATAACACAAGCTTCGGCTTAGCTTGGAACTAGATGGCGCTGTGTATAAATGTCCTGAAAATATTTATTTATTTATTATTTATTTTAATTTTGGAACATTTTAGACACCCCCGCACTGCATGAGACCCATCGTAACTTGCGTTTAAACAACTTTAAAAGATACTTAAAATTTAATGAAGTATAATATATATAACTAGCAATTCTTTTTAATATGACCTCAAATAAGTTAGTAATAGTTAACGGTGTGTTTAAATAAATTGTAACGCACCCTGTTAGAATGTATGCTTAAAACTTTAAAATTACGAAACTAATTTTAATGCAGTTCTTTATTATCAGACAGAGTGATTCAAGAGGAAGGTTTATGTGTATAATACATATGTATTTTATACATATAAACATATTACATTTCTTCTGTTTATGTACAAATAGTCTGTAAGATTTAAATGTAATAAAGGGTAAATAGATAAATAAATAAAATATTAATATGAGTAAAACCCGCAGGGCGCACCTTATAGATATGACATGAATATACATATAGGTAATATTACCTGGATTTCCTTTATTAAATGCAACAGCTGCAGCCAAAGCAAAGTTCAATGCTGGTGCAGGGGAGGCCGCTCCAAATGCCTCCGTTGCTTCCTCCTTCGGTGTTATCTGTTATATAAAGTTTAATAGTCATAATATTAAATTACAAATTTTAAAAACCCCCGACCGACAGACAGACACGTCAAACTTATTAAAGTGGCTCCTTTTGTGATGTATAAGTCATAACCTTTCATTTGATACCTCACTTGAGCATATTTGCAGACATTCGGTTTTTCTTCCCCACTCTAACCCCCCATAACTTTCAAACGGCTGAATAGATTTTCATCAAACATGTCTAAGAACACGCGCCCGTAAAACAACTGTCATACAAAAAAAAACTAAATTGAAATCAGTTCATTCGTTCGTCAAACTTAAAACAACCCTCTTTTTGCGTCGGGGGTTAAAAATCAAATAGATCTTTATTTTACTGCCTTTTGCATATCTTTGTTAATGTTTATTTTGTTACTAACCTCACGTCACTATAATCCCTACTAATATTATAAAGGAAAAAGTATATCTGTCTGTCAAGCTTTCACGCCATAACTACTGCATCGATTGTAATGAAAGACATAGGCTACTTTTAAATAGAAATTAGTCTATATGAAAGGCCAGCTGGTTTAATATAAGCTAAAGAAATTTAACCTGTCCTTGGTTATGGTTGGCGAGCCCCAACAGCTTGGAGTAAGCTGCCTGTCGCTCGTGGGCGTCGCGTTCACCCTTCGCCTTCTCCACAATGGGCTTGCGCTCGTGTTGGACCGCTGGCGGACACAACAAGAATCACTGCGAGCTTTGATAAGCTTAGTTTGTACATATAAACTTATATGAGGAAATATTTTAAGTTTTCATTTTGTTTTTGTAACAGCAACACTATTGATTATCTATGCCCACCCAAAACGCAAAAACAGCGCCTTGACGTGGAGTTGCAGATACCAGCCCATCTTACCATACCATACCATCTATGGTTAGTTTGATATAATCTACATATGTTAGTGTTATCTCATGATACATTAAAAATAAATGAAATTGGAAAATAAATGTAGATCTAGCAAAGATCTTTCATTTTAATTTCATTCACACTACATTAATTATAAACATTTTTTAATGGATACGAAAATATAATGAACAATGTTAAAATTTAGTTTCGCTGCAACTTATTATTATTAAAGATTTCTACAATAAAATTTAAAATACAATATTACGGTTTTTGCTTCAGATATAAGCTAGCCTATCTTTTAAGTTGGATCAAAATGCACACTGTGCATATTTAATTTAAAATCGGTTTAGAAGTTTAGGGTGTCAATCGCGAACAAACAACGTGACACATACTATATATATGTTGAGATAAACAAACTATCACATAACAACACATAAATGGTACTCACAGTCACTCCTCATACCGCAAGCGAGGCACTTCTGCAGGCGGCAGTACTGACACCTGTTACGATGATGCTTCGTCACTTCACAGTTCATGGTCCCACGGCACTGGTAACCTAGCTTTTTGCGTATCGAGCGCTTGAAGAAGCCTTTGCAACCTGGAATTTATTGTATGACTAAGTAAGTAAATTAATAAGTAATTTTTTTGTCTTAATCATATGTCAATCAGGCACAAGATAGCAACCCAACCTTATCTCCACAGTCAGGTTTGATAGAAATTAAAGTAGTCTAAAAGAAGTCTGTCTAGGAGCCCGATTATTTCCCCTGAACCTTAACCCGGTGAAAGACTGACTCCGAAACAGAGTTCCATGTAATTTAATAATGAATTAATTTTAAGTATTAAGATTTATTACCTTAAGAAAATTGACCAATACCATTTTTGTTACTTTTGTATCTTTTTTAATAGTACAGACGTTATTTATAACAAACAAAATGGCGACTAACTCAACATTGGTGCAGTGCACTCAGTACGCCTCCAATCAAACGAGATGAAAGGGAATCGTTATAAACTACCCTCCACATAGCTCATGACCCAAATACCACCTATCCATGTACCTCATAAGTGCCACCACATCCACTCTGACAAGAATGCCTGACTAAGAAGAAGAGAGAAGATGTCACCTATGATTGTTAAAGGGTACACTATTTTTCATCAAAAATCTCTTCAACACAGTTATTTTAAAATAAATGCTTTAGAAATAGTCGTACAAATTCATTCAATCCATTAGAAGCAATGCTATCTTTACATATATTACTTATTATCTTTTATGAAAGAGTTAGTCAGGTTAAGAGCAACTTACCTTCACAACTGATAGCACCATAATGTCTTCCCGATGCCCTGTCTCCGCAGACGATGCACAGCTCCAAACCACCGACCTCATTGCCAGTGTTGTATTTCATTTCCATTTGGTCTTGAGGATCCATGATACCTGATTGATATACTAATATTATAACTATACTATTGAACACATTTCAAAATACTTTAATATCTATTAGACAAAAAGTAATAGAAACAAAATTAAAATTCAGTCTCCCCTCACAAATAGTGGCCTTACTACTATAGACCATTTCATCCAGCCAACAATACACATAGGATAAATTACAAAAGATTTTGAATAACTCTGTGTTTGTGATAAAAAAAAAACAAATATACAAGTTTGAATGATACAGAGCTTCATTTTTTGGGATAAGTTATTATAAGGTCACGAAATTATATTGGATTGTTTTAAATGTATGGAAATTGCAAGTATTTAATAAAATATATTGATCTATTTTATTAAATACTTGCAATAACTGTATGTATTTTTATGTGAAAATTCAATCATTATTATTATAGGTAATTGTTTTATTTATTTCATGACCTAGCTGATAGAACTAAATTCTATTGTATAATTTAATTGATAATAGTTTTCTTTAAATATAAACTCTAAAAACATACTT
>JADANM010005856.1:891869-901978 GCA_026213755.1 Eurema hecabe | reverse complement strand
TATAAACAATGTCTAGAAGTTTCCCATCATCCCCCTGTAAGAAAAAATTTTTATCCAAGGTCAAAGGTAAAAAAAAATAGATTTTCGCGATTTTCAGCAAAACGGTAAGTTTTATCATAAAAGAACCTTAAGACAGAATTGTAGATCATAAGTTTATCTCTAAAAAATGTATCAATACTTTTCTTCTTACGAACCACCGTAAGAATGGTGGTACACAAGGTAATGTGACTCCATTATGTTCCAATCACGTTGATAAGTAAGTAAATATAATAAAAATAATTTTTCTTTATTGATTTAAATACTATATCACGGTCCTATGAATACTAAATAAATCGGCTTCCTGTATGCTAAGTTATACAGTTACGGGCGGGTGTACAATTTAGTCCAGTCACTTCAGTTATTACGAAGTATTTTGTACCGTTTTCTAGTAAATTGACACAAAAATCTTCCCCTTACTAAGAACTATTCATTACTCAGGTGTTGGAAAACTTAACTATACTCTACTCCTACCTCATGACCTTCCTCGTTTCTTGACATCTTCAACCTTCCTCTAAACCACAAGTCACTCAATACCCACCTCCCCTCAGAGGCATAAGTCAAAAAAGGTGAGACTACGAGACTGTACCAAAAAAAAATCACATGTAAACTATTTCGCTACAACATCCCCCCTACACGTGCCTCAAAGATCCTCTCCCTCTTGTCTTTGTATATCGATGAACGTTTCAAACATCGGTATCTCCATTGGCGTATCTTCGGGTTCCGTTTTCACGAACACCTCTTCGATCTGCATCGGGTTTTGAAAGGAACTGGAGGCCCCGGAGGCCCGGAGTTCTTTGACTTTCTTCTTTGCCTCCGCTCGGGTCATATTCATGTGTTTTATGAAGTAGTGTATCCTGACGTAGGATTGAGTTTTGAATCTCTTGTCACACTGCGTGCAGGGGAAGAGATCGTCGTCGTCATCTGGCGTGGAATTTGCTGCGTTATTCTGAAATATGCGGATTGAAGCTGTTAAAGGAAACTTTAATTAAGTACGGTTCCGTATATTAAGTAAAAATACGTATCAACAATATGTATTAAATAAAGTATCGACTACATTACTTGTATTCAGTGCGTCTTATTCATCACTCATTTTTTTCATACACCACTCCCTTACGTCCCAATAAGATTCTAGTCCATATCTCTAATCGTCAACTTTAAGAAAAAAAAAATCATATCCAAAAAAATAAGTAACACAAAAAAATTGTGTAATTTGTCTCTTTTTGATATTTGTGGATCTGAAAAATTTTCCTTCCATTTCTCCTAATCGTTCAACGTTTATCGTTTGCCACTGGTGACTGGTGACCTGATATAAGTCGCGTCATTTATGTTTAGCGCTGGACGAGAATAGCTGCGCATCGATAGAATCGCACTCGTAATTGACGTATTGGTCCGAGAAAGACAACACGACTGGGGTCTGGGACAACCAATCAACGCTCGCGCATCACGCGCCGTCCCCTCGATACCTTATTTTTGACTTCTGCGCAGGTTTCGTTCAGCGCTAAAGTTTCGAGACGCGACCCTTAACGTATGACTCAAGTGACCAGTCAACTCACCAGGTGGTCCACAGTGATGAGCCGGCGGCGCGTCTGGCGGCGGATCTGCGCGCGCGACATGTGCAGGTGCGCCACCTGGTAGTGCACCTTCACGTACGACTGCGTCTTGAAGGCGCGCCCGCACTCGCCGCACGGGAATAGCTCGCCCGCGTGACCTTTCACGTGCCGCGTCAGCACTTGCTGGTTCTGAAGGTCACGAAACAAGCGCACTTTTAAATAATAATAATAAATAGCTGAAGAAAAAAATTGCAGGTTCGCAAGGAGACACCTTAAGGCAGCAGGAAAAGGACAGGAGTATACAATGAGGGAGTACACAATAACACGAAAATGGGTTACTGTCTTGCGAGCGTTAAGTAAAAAAAATGTGTTAAGTATTATAAAAAAGAAATTGTGTGTTATCTGCAAATCTCTTTAAAAAATTATACAGTCATAAATAGTACATACTCTTTATAACGAAACACAAGGCTCCGAGCATTTTTATCGTTATATGAAGTTAAAAAAGAAAAACAATCAAATTCTCAATAATTTTTGATACCTATGTCGTATACGTACATATATGACAATTGACAACACAGAACCCTTTTCTTTTACTAGTGCTCATTTAGTAGCTCATCTCTCTGTGAACGAGTTCATAGATAACAGAGGTACAATTATAAAAGAACCTTGTATTGTTCATATCATGTTTTCTCTACATATCTGTGTTTGCGTGCGTGCGTGCGTATGCATATGCGTACGTAAATGCATGTGTACATGTGTGTGTGTATGTATTTCCGGGGTTACCTTTATAATAAACTAAATGAAATAATCAAATTCTACTCATTAAGCAAGCACATATGTAAAAATAAAACTATAAATTGGCTCATAACCTTAAACTTATGACTCGACAGAAAAAATATTATCTTTGCACTGATTATCTTACAATAACACACACTAACTGACACAAATTCATATACACTACCACATACACACAACCACATACACAAAACCAATTCTTTGATGAAAAAATAAATGTTCTTAGTCTTAGGTGGGACCCTGGAGTTTCGTAAAACAGGTTCGTTAATAATATGGACTCCAGTCTCTTAGAAAGGTATTTTATTGTTATTATGTTATTACTGTTAATGTGTGTGTAATTTGTGTTACCTTTGTAAGGAGCAATAAAAAAAAAATATGATTATTATGTCATAACTCATAACCCTACTCACCGCGAAAGCCTTCCCACAGACATTACACGTCTTGTCCCTCGGCGGCACAGCACCCAGGTGCCTGGTAGCCACGTGGTCGCGCAGGCGCACGGGCGTGCGGAACACGCGCCCGCACGTGCACGCGTGCCCGCCCGCGTGTAGGTGCGACCACATTATGTGCGAGCGCACCTCGCCCTTCGAGTAGTACAGCCGCTTGCAGTAGTCGCACTGGAACCTACGCCGACCGTACATACATTATTTAAAAAAAAAAAACAATAAATAATTATTATTATTATTTATTTATCTTTAACTTATATTATTTTTACATTAAAACAGCCTCCCACAAAACCAGTTTAATGGTTTGACTGTGCACTCACAGTCGCAGATAGTATAATTAAACTCTAACAATGATATTAAACTGTAACAAAGAACTAAACATGTTATAAAACTAAGTGAGCAATATTTTAGTATTGCTTACTCAGCTTTAGTACATCAGATAATATTTTTTCAGTTTCTTTTTAAATTTCCAATTATTATTTTCGGCCCTGATGTCCGCCGGCAAACTGTTTAGTAAATAAGGGACACGTTTTTTTACAGTTCTGTCACCATAGTAGTTACAAATTTTAGGTACCGAATGTTTGCCTGCGGTCATCGACCTGGTACCAAATCTATTATTTATCAGTGAAAGGTTACACTCATTTCTATTGTGTTGGCTAGTTTTTAGCTAATGTTTTATTTCTGAGTAAATTTGTAACAAATATTTTCAGAAAGTCTACATGATGCCTACCACCTGTTCGGGAACTAACCCGGCGAGAAGAACCGGCGTAAGAACCTCGCACTTTTCACTTATTTCGACACACTAATAGCGATACGTACACAACTTAAAAAAAATTTACAATAAGAAAGTACTCGTATGTAAGCCAGTTACAGTTTCAAAAATCTCTTTAAACATATTATTCTTTTATTTATTATTCTATATCTGTACTAAGACTAGCTTGGCTGAGCATATCCTACCTGTAACCGACACCCGATTTTTTTTCTCAAATTAAGAACCAACCTCGTACTCCGAGAAACAGTGTAGAATTCTAGACTTCAAATCACTAATACCTAAGTAATAAATCTCGCTTACCTACACTCCCCCCATCCCTAGACCAAAAGCTTGGTATGCCCGAAGTAAAAAAATCAGTATGATTCAGTGTCATTGAAATACAATAATATTTTTTAAAGGCAACCCTCAGTTTAGTTAATCAGTACCAATAAATACGTAATCATTATCTTTATCCATTTTATTTATTTTTAGACAAGCTGTGGGATATTATTAACCCTATAGGCTATAACACTCACAAATACTGTGGCGACTATTGGTAAAACTATTTTCAAATGTGGTTCAGAAAATCCATAAACCCTCAGAAACTTCTTTATAACAACTACAATAGATAACAAATATTACTTCAGTTTGAAAACAAGACTTATATTTCCAAATGGTAGAGAAAAATGTTTTGTGCTATAACAATTGAAAAAAGCTTTTATTTGTAGCTCAGTTGAATTAAGATTTCTTTAACTTAATAACAGCCCATATAATTAAAGTTTTGACTGAAGATTCAATTCTCATCAAAAAAAGAGTCGAAATTTAATTGTATTATTATTTATTTATTTATTCTTTATCTCGTGCACAGAGGAACATACAATAATTATTTATCTAACATTACAAGAAACTATGCACATGTAAATGGCGGCCTTATCACTAATAGTGATATCTGCCAGGCAACCAGGCATTACAAAACTCCAAAGTATCCAAATTAGATAGATTCATAAATTATTTTATAAAATAAATTAGATAGATTCATTAATTATTATCAAGAATCATTAATTTATTGAAATGTTTTTTGGACCATGCTAACTTCAATAAGGTAAGAGAGTGTCCTCGTTAGCTGACATTTAGTAAAATAAAACGACATTATTTAATTTAAGTGTTTATTGGAAAAAATTAAAAACAATGAACAATTAATTATATTTAATGTTTTAATAATATAATTTATAACAAAGCCTGACTTAATGATATATAATTTTAAATAAGTTTGAATTCAAAATATATATTTTATGGTTTGTGTCTTGCTTAAAATAAGATGCTCGCAAAATGGGGGGGAAGTTACGCACCTACACCTATCTTTTAACCTAATTTAGCGACTGCTACAAATGCGCCGAGCTCTGAATCGCGTTTATGCTATTTGTTCGAGACTTAACAATTTTTAGAAATCGATCTATCGGGGCCTACAAACATAACCTTATATAAAACATACTGCTTTAAAACTTATTACTTGAATTTTACATGTTGTATTGTCTTTTAGTGTCATTATTTTAAGCTTTTCCGTCTATCAAGGATGTTAATCTTTATTGTGTACTTAATAATGTAATGATAATTCTACAATGCCATACACAAAAAACATGTCATGTCTCACACCGACTAAATCCCCACACTTGTAGAAACTGCCTCCCGAACCGGTGGTAAATGTTTTGTAATACCATCATGATACAAAAGTGTTACTAAATGTAGCCTAATTGAATAGAGATATTTTTAACTTTGACTTTGACTTGTGGTCTACGATGAATCACGCTTGCCTGAGATCAATCTCACTCCTAAGGGGGGAAGGGGGAGACGTGGTAACTGGGTTATTTTTTAGTCTAACGTACCTAGTATTTTCTCAAATATTTGTAAACACGTTTCTATGTGGAAATAAATTTACATTTATCTATTCATTCGGCACGTTTGCCTGAGATCAATCTCACTTCAAATCTCCTGAGGGGGGAAGGGGGAGACGTGGTAACTGGGTTATTTTTTAGTCTAACATACCTAGTGATTATGTTTCATTTGTAAACATGTTTAGACCTAGTTAAACCTAGCTTATAGCCGCTGGTCTAGAACGTTCTAGAGTCTAGGCATGACTAGTAAGTGCCTTACTTCTTGCCTCCGTCGACGTGCATGCGCTGCACGTGCGAGTGCAGGCGCGCGCGCGTCTCGAACGGCCGCTGGCAGTACGTGCACTTCTGCTCCTCGTCCGGCTGGCTGCAACGTGCGAGGGGCATACTGTGTTACTATGTTTAAAAATGTTTTGTGGGTAATGTAGCTGGTGTTTTGTTCGATGGTAAAGCTTCGGCAATGGATTGACAGATAGTTGATTGGAAATGCGATTGCAGATAGAGATATAGATACGGATAAAGATCCAGATATAGATAGAGATACGGATAAATATATAGATACAGATAGAGTTACGCATAAAGATATAAATACATATAGAGATACGAAAAAAATACAGATAGATATGTAGACACAGATAAAAAAGACAGAAAGAGATATAGATACAGATAGAGATATATATAGTATGTACTCACAACACAAAGTTCTCCTTGTGCGCCTCCTTGTAGTGCGCGTCGAGCAGGTGGTTGCTGCTGAAGACGGCGGCGCACTCCAGGCACGTGACGTCACCGCGCGCCTCGTGTGACGTCATGTGCCGCCGCAGACACACCTTGTCCTTGAACGAGAGCGAGCAGTGCCGGCACTTCACCGCCTTCGAGTTTTGCACCTCTTTGTTGTGCTTCCTGTAGGGTGAAGGGAAAATTTAAACATAGACCTAGTTTTCCAATTACAGTATTGCGGGATAATGCTTAACATTGAACCTTTCGGCCACATCTTTCTTTATTCATATGTGGGCGCATAGACTATACGATTCAATTTTGACAGTTCTATTCTATTCAATTTATGATGAAATGGCAAAGGATCGCTTATTACTACGACCATAACTATTTTGACAGTTGATTAGGATATTTCATTTCGAGTTTGACAACTGACATAACACCGAGCGCCGGGGAGGCGGCCATTATCGGCTCGGGTCGATAGAGTGCGCACGCGCACGTGTTCTGGTGGAATGTTTTAAATCCTTACTATACTTTGTTAATCTTTTAAAATTAAAAGCTCTGATTTACTATCATAAAGAATGAACTAATCGTGTCGTGAAATATTTTATTGAAATGATCCAACATTGATCACCTCGCCCGACTACCCACGTTATATCTACCCACTATACGGATAAAACCTAAGATTGTAAAAAATGTTAAGCCATGAAGGAGGATCCTGCACATATATAAATAAATAAATAAAATAGTCATTAAGTTATAAGCTGGTTAAAAATCATGGTAACTGACCTGACATGGCAGCGGTACCACCCGCTCTCGTAGAACACCTGGTGGCAGACCGGGCACTCCATGGGCGTGGCTTTTGTGTGCATTTGTTCTATATGCCGCTTGAGGTACTGAGGTCGTCTGAAATATATCCATTGTTCAATACTAAAATTCTTATAAGTAATTGTTATTTGTTCAACAGTTATATAGGACAGTTTGATTTCCTTTTTATAAGATTTAATTTAATATGTATGTTTCCAAATCTTGGAATTTTAACCACTCCATTAGACTGACTGAGCTGAAACTTAGTATACCTATGTAACTTGGATGACAATACAATAATATGGTACCATGGAGATGACCTGACGAAGAATTGGACGATGCCAATAGTACAACGAACAAAAATGCTTTAACAGCCGGTTTTAAAAATATTTGATTATTTGATTTATTATTATTATTTAATATCCTATTGTACAGTTCAATTATTTTCCTAGGTTTAATTGTTATGGCTTAATTGGTTTTTATACCAGACCTTGTGGAGGAAGGAAGGTGTAACCTTCGAATGGAACTGACCAATGGTTTGATGGAATCAAGTTGTATATGTCACCGGAAAATAACAAGAACAGCAAATTTGTAAATTTCCTAGGAAATTTATAAATTTGCTGTTCTTGTTATTTTCCGGTGACATATATATAATGAGTCTCGAAAAAATAACATAAGCGTGATTCAGCACTCAATAGTGGCGGAAGCTGCACCTATTTAATTAATATTGTATAAAAAAAATAAATCTCTGTAACTTTTAAAAGTCTTATTATATTAGGTTAGATTCTTAATAAGGATAGTAACTCACTTGAACATAGATCCGCACTGTTCGCAGTTGAAGGTGTTGCCAGAATGTGAATACGACACGTGTCCAGCCGCACCATCCTTGTCCTTGAAACGCATGCTGCAGACCATGCATCTGTCAACAAAAATGTCATTTTCTTTAGGCCAACTGTTACAAAATAGTGTCCAACTCAGTGTGTACATACTACATTCAGAAAGAATTGATCTCGATCCCGAATCCCGATAATGTTGCCGCTATGAGAAATTTACCCTATAAATGTGGAAAATTTAAATCTACGAAAAAAAATCGATTTTTTTGCGCTGGACTAGTGCTACGTAAGGAGAAAAAATTGTCTACTTTGAAATGGCAACTCATACTGCGGTTCTAGGTGTTATTATTTTATGATAAAAACCACATACTTATATCTTCTGTAATGGCGCAGTTTATGACGGTGTAACGTGTCTTCACTCTTCAGATACGTGTCGCAGACATCGCACGGGTAATCACCAGCTTCCTGTGGTAATAAATAAAAATTAAAACCATGATGATAAAGCTTGTAGCAACCGCTATGCGCCGAGTTCTGAATCGCGCTTATGATATTTGTTCGAGAAAGTATATATAGATGCAAGTACAACTTGTCGACTTCGAACCAGTGAGAGGCATATTCTTCTTGACTGATTTTAATACCCTTATAATCTGTCCAGTACTTTTGGAATCAAACAATTACAAACAATCAATGAATCTTTTTTTTTCCTCAAGTCCTACTAATATTATAAATGTCAAAGTTTAAGAGCATGTATATGTCTCTTCTCCCCTCTTCATATTATTATAAGAAAAATGTATGAATGCCTGTTTGTAATTCTTTCACACAAAAATGGTAGGATGGATTTAGTTGTAATTTTGTAAATAAATAGGTGAAACCCTGGATTGACACAGGATTCTTTATAACCCTGTATTGTCACGGGAACGGGAAGTACATGGCTAAAACCACGGGGGACAGCTAGTATAAAAATAAAGTATAGTAAAACAAGATACTTCACTCACTGTGGTGTGTAGTTTCATGTGCATATCATACGCTTCCTTAACAACGAATCCGAGGGCACACTTTTCACATACATAATTCATGTGTTTCCTTGAGTCGTAACTCTCTTTAAACTCTACCTGTCTCTCTTCCTCTGTTATTGTTACTATCTCTATCTGATTGAGGATATCGTATGAGTAGTATTCGTCACCATCTGTAAGAGGAAAAATACTATAAAAAACATTCAGTATTGTATATTAGTATGGATTCAATTAATGTCAGCTGATAATAAATAAATAAAATTAAAAATATTTATTGAAACAGTTAATCTAAATGAGAAGAATTATCCTTAATTGTTTAAAAACTTACTTTTAGATGACCCAGCTGGCTTTGATACTTTTTTCTGAAAATCAAATATTACTCTTAAGGCAATTTTCAAAAGATGGCAAAGTAATAAAAGAAAGTGTTTGTTATATTGCATTGATAAATAAGATTTAAAATTGTTTTCTTATAAATTTAATATTTTAAAACAGTAAAGCTTGTAAGACTATCTATTTTAATATAAATATTACTGTATATAGCTTTAATTACAGTAAATTCATACTGCGGTAGAGTTATTGAAACAAAATTAATTATATTGGGAATAAAGAAATTCATACCTCTGGTTCCCATTCATCGTCAGAAATTATAATCTTTTTCCGTCTTTCAATTATGGGATTTCTATCTTTTTTGCTCTTACTTTTTGTTGGTTTGGTTTTCACTGTATCTAAAATGAAAAATATTTTTTATTTAATTACTTTAAATCAAAGGCAACAAACAAACTGAATATCTTTCTTATTTCTTTTTACATCTTAAGTCTACTGATATAGTTTCGTTTACCCAAAATAGTAAGTATATTTATTTTAAGACCATAATTGAACTGAGAACTTGTTCCTTCTATTTTTCTAGAAAAGCTAGTGAGCTAAGGCTAAGCTGAATAATTATTCATGTAAATTCAAGTGTTTTAAATATTTTTTTTTTAATATTTTAAAACACTTGAATTTAGACGACAATTTAATATAGACCGGAAAAATCTTTAACTATACAAATGTAACAAAATTACCTTTCACATCGTTAGTGTCGTATTGAAGATATTCTTCTGGTTCAATTTTTATTTCAACTTTCGGTATAATCATTGCTTGGTCGGCACAGGTCTCATTTGAAGACACTTTTTTATCAGATTCCGTCGTATTAGAATCATTTTCTTTATTATTTGTCGGTTGCGCGTCCATTTTACACTACACGAGAAGAAACAACTTAAGCAGAACCGTATT
>JADANM010005856.1:871075-882281 GCA_026213755.1 Eurema hecabe | reverse complement strand
TTGAGATGAGGCCAAGAGTGAGAGACCACGTTTCGGTGCCGTAAGTCATCACTGGTAACACACACTGATTGAAGACTTTTGTCTTGAGGCACTGAGGTATGTCGGACGAGAAGATATCGCGTAGTTTCCCGAACGCTGCCCAGCCGAGTTGGATCCGGCGGTTGACCTCTTTCTCGAAGTTGGACCTACCTAATTGGACTACTTGTCCCAGGTAGACGTATGAATCAACAACTTCGAGTATCGAGTTTTCAACCGATATTGGGGAGGGCACAACATGGACATTCGACATAAGTTTCGTCTTGTTCATGTTCATTTTAAGGCCCACCCGTTGTGAAACTCGATTGAGGTCATCGAGCATCATGCCGAGTTCCTCCATCGACTTCGCCATGACTACGATATCGTCGGCAAATCGAAGGTGAGTGATGTATTCGCCGTTTATGTTGATGCCAAGTCCTTTCCATTCCAGGAGCTTGAAGGTGTCTTCCAGAGCGGCTGTAAACAGTTTCGGAGATAGAACGTCTCCCTGTCTTACGCCTCTTCTCAATGGAATATCCTTAGTGCTCTGTTCCTGTACTCGGACTGACATGGTGGCGTTTCTATACAAACACTTCAACACTTCGATGTACCGATAGTCAATATGGCATCGCTGGAGTGACTCTAGCACCGCCCATGTTTCCACCGAATCGAAGGCTTTCTCATAGTCCACAAACGCTAAGCATAATGGTAAGTTATACTCTTCGGTCTTCTGTATAACTTGCCGCAGCGTATGAATGTGGTCTATGGTACTATAGCCTCTTCGGAAACCGGCTTGTTCGGGAGGCTGGAAGTCATCCAATCTATGCTCGAGACGGTTCGTAATGACCCTTGAGAACAGCTTATAAACATGGCTCAGAAGCGTGATGGGTCTGTAGTTCTTTAGAAGGGTGTTGTCACCTTTCTTGAAGAACAAGACCACCTCGCCTCTGTTCCATGCTTCAGGCGTTTTGCCCTCGAACAATACGGAATTGAAGAGCTTCTGGAGGACTTCAAGTATCGGTCTACCACCCGCTCTCAGAAGCTCTGATGTGATTCCGTCTTCGCCCGGCGCCTTGTTGTTCTTCAGCTGTTCTAGGGCCACACTAATCTCGCACAGACTGATGTCCGGGATATCTTCTGTATAGTGTCGGGTCAGCTCGGCTCTTGGATCTCTCACCAAGCTGCCGACGGGCTTTGCGACCGAAGTGTATAACTGTCCATAGAACCTCTCTATCTCCTCTAAAACCTCTGGTTTGGTCGACGTTTTGCTGCCATCTTCCCGTTTCAGCTTTGTCAGCTGGCTTTGCCCAATAGACTTGTCCTTTGCGAACACTTTAGAGCCCTGGTTTCGCTCGATGGTCTCTCTAACACGGTTAGTATTAAAGAGACGTAAATCGTGTCGCATGGACTTGGATATACGTCTATTGAGCTGCCTATATGACTCCGTGTCATCGGGAGACTGCAGCGGTATCGAACGTCGTTCAGCCATGAGGTTCAGGGTTTGATGGGATAGTTTTTGAGGTCTATCTTTGCGGCGGGGTCTAAAAAACTTACATCCTACCGTGCGGACAGTTTCCACTAGCCCGTCGTTTATCTCGTCCACCGATTCAAAGTTCTTCAGGCAATCAAAGCGATTAGAGAGCTCGAGTTGAAAGTTTTCTGGGTTTTGAATGTGAGCACGAGTGGGTCGGAGCGTAGACTTCATCAGACTGGACCTTTCAAGTTTAACATTAATATTTAGTATGCCTCTCACAATGCGGTGATCGCTGCCGGTCTTTACCCTGTTAATCACAGAGACATCACTAAATATTCGTTTCTTGTCGGTCATTATGAAGTCTATCTCATTTCTCGTGGAACCATCGGGACTTAACCAGGTCCATTTCCTATGAGGGGGCTTTTGGAAGAAAGAGTTCATCATAAAGAATTCCTCTCTCTCCAGAAAGTCAGCCAGCCTCTGTCCTCTATGGTTCCGATGCCCATACCCAAATTGCCCCACTCTCAACTCACCCTCGCTTTTCTTACCCAACTTTGCGTTGAAGTCCCCCATAACAACAGTGAAGTAAGTTTTGGAGGTATGTATGGCCCTACTTATGTCCTCATACATAGCCTCTACTTCGTCATCGGAGTGTGTCGAAGTCGGTGCGTATACCTGAATGACCTTCAGCGAATATCTTTTGGATATTCTGAGTATTAGGTACGCCACCCTGCTCGACACACTGTCGATGGTTATAATGTTGTTTACGAGGGACTTGTGAACGAGAAACCCGACACCACCTTGGGACTGTTGGTCGCCCTCCCGGTGGTAGAGCAAGTTACCGGACTTCAGGGCTACGGTGTCCTCTCCCTCTCTACGAACTTCACATAGCCCTACAATGTCCCAGTGCAATCTGCTCAATTCCTCTTCCAGCTCGCAGATCTTCTCGTCAGTCCTCAAAGTGCGTATGTTGTGTGTTACCAGGGCCAGTTGTCGTTGGGATGGGTAGCCGGACGTCTGCCGGAGATTCTTCGCACCCCCTGCTCCGCCGTTACCGTGACCGCTACCCGCGTCCGGGATAACGGAGCTGCCGGGGACTGGGGGCCTGGTATTTGTGTTACTGATCGGGGGGGGGGGGGGTTTGCCAATACGCGCCACGCTTGGCAGGCGGGTTGGCGCGCGCAGTTGATGTGATGGTATGTAGAATCCGGAAGATGCTGCTGCCCATCTTCCGGTAGTTTTCCCATCTGCAGATTTCTACTGCAACCCGGGATGAGCGGGTGGGGGACTATTCATAACGCCGGTCACCCCACGGCTATTAATATAACATTTCAACAAAATTTTTATATTTATATTATGTAAATATTCTTTCGATTTTTTATTACTTATATCACTTTGACTTAACTTCTTATTACTTTGACTTTAACAGGATATAGTGATATTAACAAATTTGAAAGGAATGTGCAACTTGCAAAATTTTTATAATTTTGCTACAGCTGCTGTGGTTTATTTAAATTTATAGAATTATTATTAACTAGCGACCCGCCCCTGCTTCGCACGGGTGCAACTACAGAATACACAACAATACACAACATTTACAGCTTTTTTGTCAACCTGACCCGCGGCCGCAATAACTACGTCCCTGCATTTTAAATTTGTAATATCTTCGGAACTATTCACTTAAATTACATGTTGTAAAAAGCATATTGATCTATAATAAATGCACAATTTATTTAAGGTACTTATTGGATAAGGATTAATGCTGTATAGTTAAAAATCACTTCGTAAATAACCATTTATTACTAAAGAATTAAAATGGTTATGGTGGGTTATCCCTAAGAGATAGACACAAACCATCGCGGACTTTTTTGTAGAACTGTTTAAGGTGGACAATACTGTAGTACAATATTATGGTCTAACTCGTAGGGTTTTGCCAGCATTTGCAATATAAGCGCAAAAAAACGTTCTTATTTACCATATCACATTAGAAACCTCTTATCCGTCTTTTTCTACTATATTATGCATGTTTTATACATATAAACCTTCATCATATATACTATATGTAATGTAATGGTATATTTGTCACAGTCAGTCAGCTAGAATAGGTTTAGATAATTACAAGAACTAAACAGAAAGTCTAACTGGACTAGACTAAAATTGAGATAATTGAATACAGAGAAAATTCAATTCAAAATGTTTACTGCATGGTATTTAGGTCGACATCTTTTTCTAAACATACATCACCCTAGTTTTCGCTAAGCTATTTTTAGTAAAAGTGTTGTTAATATGTATTGTAAATTATTTAATAGCGAATTTATCTGTCTTATTATATAAAGAAGACTTGTTAGTTTTAATTAAGTAATCTCGAAATGTACTGAATAGAATCTATCACTTTAGTAAGGCAATAGATATGGACACAATATTTACAACACAATATTTTTTATGTATTTTTAAAGTTGTTTTAAGCTTCCTAATTCCAAAAAATTATTAAATATGTCTATTTTGTTCAATACACATCTGACAAGATATACACTATATTATCTTGCAAAAAAATATTATATAACAAACACCTTATCTTTGCACAAAATCAGTCATACTGATAATTTTTACAATTGTTTATAAAATATTAATGGGAACAGTAAATTTAAAAAATATTTAAATTGTATAATAAATTAATATCAATTTAGGAGAACTTATTTCTTATTATGTTCTAAACAAGAAAAATAGTGTGTTATATTGATGTATTAGTACACTTTGATGTAAATTTCTAAATAGATATGGTTAAAGTAATGCCAGTAACATTAGAGTTTAGACCATGGATTACAATGTAGGATTCTTTTTAATTGGTATTCCCACAGGAAGTTAAAGACTACACATATAGACGGACAGACAAGACAAGACTTTGTTCTAAAAGAGTGATAATATGTTTACATAAAACTGAAATAATAGTTTACATTATAAGCAAGGTTTTAAAACAATAAAAATAAATAAAGAACTTGCATTTTGTACAATAATTATACTAGTACAAAAGCAGTTTTAACAACAAGATTAACATATTTAACATTTGTAACTAACAATATGTATAATGATCCCTATCTTAGATTTGAATAGATATAAAAAAATTAACTGCTGCAATGGCCTTTGAAAATCTTTGGACAACTGATTATCATACAACATTATATATTATTATGTTCTATTGTTACTAGACAACAAAACAAAAATAATAATTGCCGCTTAAATTTAACTTCAAAGAGTATTGCAACACTGTTATAATATAAGAATGCAAAATTATAAATACACAAATTCTTATCTGAGTAATTTAAAAATTGTTACGGTGTTAAAAAAGGAAAGAAATGTGTCTTGCCGTTGTAGCGAAATTTTTTAAGATATTTGTAATTCTTTCACACAAGAATTTAGGCTAAAATATGGCAAGTCGACAGATGAGAAACCTAGCAACAACTTAATGAATTTGAATCTTATAAGATCATTTATAGCTTGACTATTCATATAATATACATAGCATTTACATCATACAATTTTTAATTTCATTTGTTATGTATATGTAAGTTATATGTATAAGAAACTATCTAGGGCAAATCCAGGGGCAACAGCTAGTAGTTAATATAATAATGTAACAAAACAGTATGAAGGATTGTATATGTTATGGGTAGTTAACCTGTCTTTTAACTGGGGCAGTCGTAAAACGTAAAACTTGCGCTAAATTAAGATTATAATTTGCCCTGATTTAATACACGTGAAAAACGAATATTTAACTAACAATTCTATTTACTGTTTTCCTTGTATGTTAAGTTGGGTATTTCTTTGTTTTGTCTTATTATTTAAAGTGAATTAGAATAGCTTCAATTAATTGATGAAAATAAATGTTACCTAGACATGTCATTTTGGTCGAACGAGACCCCGATGGAAGGGTTCGCCATCCTAGAGTCTGATAAGTCACAAGCACCAATTAGCATTCATCAACTCCTCATCTCTGCCGGAAGTCGACCGCTGATTACAACACACTTATCAATCACCCCCGACACATTCACTTCCCCTAGACCGACACAGATATAGTCCCGCAATATTTACACCAAGAAAACAAGACTTTTAACCCTACATTAAGAGGAAATCACAATTTGTTGACATCTATCTTTTAGTAGTGTCACCAGATCACCAAGTTATATTAACATCAAAACACATGTTTCCGTATTTTCTGCGCACAGAGGAAGCGTCCCCGTTTACACACATTCCTTTCTAACTAACTTTAATATGACATAAATGTAAAAAACCTAATTATAGAATGAATTATAAATAATAATCCATAGGCCACACGCGCCACACAGCTACCGGGCGACAGGGCGTAGACAAATTTGAAGTTTTTTCTCTATTTTGACGCATTTTGTTCTGTATGTTCTTTTTGGTAACGTTGTCTATGAATACAGTTGCGCTTTTCAAATTAGCAATTTTTAAATAAAAATACCATGTCATCGCATTTAGATATTTGGATCACCTATAATTAATTAGTTGATTGCTATTAATTTGTTTGAACTTTAAACCATCTGAAGGTTTCAGCCAAATTTCATCATATATGAGAATATGTCTACAAGACAAAATTAAACAGTATTAAAAAAAATGTTAATTAGTTAATCCGGTTATTTCAAATAATTTATTTTAATGAGTTTTTAAAATAGTTTATAAATATTATGTTGACAAGTTATGTAGGTTACACATCATCTTCGAAATTTTTGTCTATGGTACGTGTCCATTGTTTTTCTACAATGTTATTTTTCTGACTGCTGCTGGTGGACGAAAATTTTTTTCTCGCTGCGTCGAGAGTGAGTTTGTGCTAGTGTTCGTGTTCGATACAGTGATTTATTTGCAATAGATCACGAAGATGTCGTCACCGAGCGCTGGGAAACGTCGTATGGACACAGACGTCATAAAACTGTATCCTTTGTTATCTTCCATACTGATACAAAGCACCTACTGCGTTGGTCCTCCATGTAAATATGTAGGTAGTTAAAGGGCCATCAGCTGATTGTCACGATCCAATACAAAATCGATACAGTCCATTTGTGAATTAATAATATGCTATTTCCACATAGAGAGGCAGTAGTAGATACCTAAGAATAGTAAGTTCAATATAAATGGGATATTTGAAAGGATTACTAGGGTGGTACATTCTTTGTTAGGGCCATGGACATATCTATATATAACACGTAGGTAATGAACGATACGTTAGCGAACGGAGCTCTTCCGTGTTTTAGATCGTGTATTTTGTAATCTGTATGTAGGCCACGGTCTTTATTGCGCATTTTCGTTACTTACACGACCCTTGTGCATATAAAAATATAAATATTGTTCAAGGTGTTTTTTCTACATTATTTTATTACTAAAACTATTTTTGTTCAGCTTAAGTTTGTTCTTTACTTTATATAGCACAATGACCATTCATAATTTAATTGTATTTTAAATTTGTAAACATTATATAAAAATTGTCTAAAATCCTTTGTTTGTTACTAAAATATTGGTTGTTTATACAAGGTAATTGGAAATTTTAACATAATTTACAGTTTGGTAATATGCCAAATGACTAAATCAGTTATTAAATGAACAATATTTATTTTACACCTACTTTTTAAAGCAACATTCATTTAAAAAGATGATATGCACATTCTAGAAGATCTATGGTTTTTCTTTTTTTTTCTCTGAAGTTTTATTTTTAATTATTATTTACTTAATCTTTCATATAATAATCACACTTATAATTTAACCAAATGAAACCTCCTCTATAATTATTAATTCCTAATTTAAGGCTAAATCCAAATTTTCTTTTATATTACAAATACCTTTATGAACTTTAAGCTCATGTGTGTCTTTATAATATAATAGTTATTTTTATCGAAAAACAGATTGATGAAGGTATATCCAATTCTCAATCATGCATGTAGTATTTTTTTATCAATAATAATTTAAAGCTAAATTGGGCTAGCTTAGGGGTGTACCACCCTCAGAAAAAGGGTCATCTAGGTCATCATAGGGATTAGGAGCATTACAGGCATTTGTACTTATTCCTATCTTTCATTAAATTCATTCACATATTTAACTATTTCTTCTCTTTCTCTCTGGCAACCCTATCACTACATTTCTAACCTTGCTTTTGTCCAAGGGTAATTATTGTTGTTAATAGGCAACTAATAATATAAATTTTCTGACAATACATGTAAGTATGTTTGTTGCTCTCCCACTCCAAAATAGCTGAATGAATTTTGCTGAAGTTTGGCATGCAGGTAGATTAGAGCCAAGATTAACAATGGATAATTTTTTATACCAGTATAGACTTGATATTGTAAACTATATAGGTAAAACTATAGACTAAAGCTAGTGTTTGACTTGTCGCTTTTTGTTGTAATAAAGAAGGTGAGTAATAATGAAAGGCGTGTGTGAATCATATGTATGTATTAATAAAAAGTATATACCGTCAACCTTCCCTTGTTTGAAGTTGGTTAAACTATACTCGGGTGCAATTAAATCGCACATGTGGATATTTTTTAAATTATTTCATTTATTTTATTTAGTTATAAAAAATTTCATGACATTATTCAAAAAAAGTCCACATGTGCGATTTCATTGCACCAGAGAGTAGTATTTCTCATAGCAACAGTACTGCTAATCTGCACTAGATGGCCATATAGAAAAAGTATTCTAAAATATTTAAACTTATGTTTCACCATAACTTAAATAGTGTTGCAAAACTTTTCATAGTTCAAATACTGATAACAATTTATAAACATTGTTGTAAATGACTTATTATTTCTAAATATTTGAGATAGCAGCTTAAAAGGTGATGTTTATCTTTGAAAAGTTTATTTTTATTATTTCTGGAAAATTGTTATGTCTAGTTTTGATAATAAACAGTTTAATGCTACTTATGAATACCAATTCATAAGTAGCATTAAACTGAACTATATTATATCTAAGTGTGTAACTCTATAATAGCTGAATTGACTTAGATATTTTTTTTAACAATATTCCTTGAAACATATAACGCCTACACTGATAGTGTCTTACTAATAATAAATAATCGGTCCGCTGGAAGTAAAATCTCCCTTCTATAAGGACTTATAGATGTTATACGAGCCGCGGCTAGCGGTTTCTATCTGATTTAAAAATCGCATAAAAATCGGTCGCGTAGTTTTAAAAATCTAAGCATATATAGGGACAGATGAAAATTTTGTTTTATATTTTTTTATTTTGATTTTGATTTGTTTTTTACTATGTAATAAAGTTGGTAACACATTCGTGTGACCCTTGCTTATGGGCGCCCTCCTGCTTTTCTAAAAAAATCTCTGGACTAGTACTTATGTGTAACATCATTTTGCTTATCACTATAATATACAGGAAATGTGATTGGTAGACAGGTCAGATAAGATTTGTTATCTTTACCTGACTGTGGGAATATACTTGGCCTATTTTATTTTATTGTAAATCGAATAATCTTTAAAGTAGGTACTTGAGTATATAATAGTAATTTCCATATTTCTAGGTGCGTCCCCTGGTTTCAAACGTATAGATACATGCCCTTTTTAAGTCAGAATATTATAATTATTGGTATATTTATTATAATAAAGACGACCGCTTGGCGCAGTGGTAAAACAACTGCTTTCTGCGCGAAGCGTCGTGGGTTCGATCCCCACACGGGACAAATATATTTGTAATTTACATTTGTATTTACAAAAGAAAAGTATGTATATGTAATTTATTCCGTTATGTAGTTGCCATAATACAAGTTCTGCTTAGCTTGGGACTAGATGGCGCTGTGTATAAATGTCCTGAAAATATGATCTGAAAACTTTTTCATTAACGATGTTTGTGAAGATTGAAGTTTTTTTTCTATAAACGTATATATATAATTAATATAATATAATTTAATTTTTAAAGAGGCCTTTCATTCATGCAAAAAATATTCCATGTGTACAGTAGTAGAGATGACTCCCTTGTCGAGACTAATCTCCAGAGTTTGGAGCATCGTCGTAAGGTGGCTAGTTTGAGTGCGTTCTATCGAATGCATCACGGTGAGTGCGCATCCGATCTACACGATCTCATCCCTGCTAGTCCATTTTACCACCGAACGTCTAGGAGCTCGAACAGGCGCCACCGATTCCTCGTTGATATCCCGAAGTTGCGGACGAAACGTTTCAGCTCCACGTTTATTTGGAAAACCGCCAAAGTATGGAATGAGCTCCCTGGGTGGGTCTTCCCCGAATGTTACAACCCGGGTTTATTCAAAGCAAGAGTGAACTGGTTTCTTCTAGGCGAGCGCGCTACATCCTCGACCGCAGCGTCGCTTACCACCAGGTGACCTGTGGTCAAGCGCTCGCCTATTGCACTATAAAAAAAAAAAAAAAAAAAAAAAGTACCGCTGTTCTTACGCCAAAGGTTGTCGCTTCGATAGCCACTCTAACATTAGCATTTTTCGGGGGACTGGATGTACCCTATAATTTTTTATTTAAGTAAAAGAACTACTAGTCTATGTAGTTTGTAACTATTGTAGCCATAACTCTGATTAGCTTTGGATTAAATATCCTAATACATCTATTTATGATGTAAAAAACACTTCCATAGGGATTAAAGCGTCATTAACTTTTTAATAGTATATTTATTCTAACTTTAATAATGTACCTTCTATCTAATGTAATAAGTTCCTTAACCATTAAAATCAGCATTGAAAGTAAACACGAGGTGACGATATTGAGCGGTCTCAACGAATTCTGCGTGAAATTCTTTGGCCCCCCAGGAAGTGAGTAACCTTTTTTTTTAAATGAAAGTCAAGCTTTTGTTAAAAAAACGATCTTAATATGTGGCGTATAAGGTTTTATTTCAATAGTAAAAAATAGATTGTCTTTATTATCAACTTCACATCGAAAATCCATGTAAATTTTATTTATCTATGGCTTGTCGCATAGAAAGGGCATTGTCCATTGATCAGTATATGCTCTGGCAGAAAAACCTGCCATCAAGTACACCTAATGATTGCCTCGAATACAATATAATTGTTCAACATACCAACTTAAAAAAAAGTTATTTCTAGCACGAAACTATATTCTTGGACATTAATACGTAATAGCCGCGATCCCTGGTCAATTTTTGCAATTGATTAGGAAATTATTGGGCATCTCATCAAAATAAAGCTACTCACGAAAAATTAGCTTGATAGAAATCAATTGGAAATATTAACCAGGGATCCCGGACTATAAAGAAGAATATGAAATATTTAATTTACTCATGTGAATAGTTATGTGTTCCATTTCACTCGTGTAAAACCATATCCCAAACTCTTCTACACCGTGGTCACTCCACAATTACAGCTCCATACGAAGGCGGAGTGTGGCGGGTGAGGGTGCACCTTCCCGACCACTACCCCTTCAAGTCACCATCCATCGGTTTCATGAACAAGGTCTACCATCCGAACATCGACGAGGTCTCGGGCACTGTCTGTCTGGACGTCATCAATCAGGCCTGGACCGCTCTTTATGGTGAGTCCTGTCTTTGCTTTTTTTCCAGTGGGCAATCCTCTAAGCTATGGGATACTGCGTCCTCAAAGTAAAAAGTCAAATGTATATTTATTCAACTAGGCTACATGTAGTAAGACTTTTAAATCGTCATTGTATTACAATATATTTACCACCAGTTTTGGAAGGTCGTTTCTATTTTTTT
>JADANM010005856.1:834299-866018 GCA_026213755.1 Eurema hecabe | reverse complement strand
TTTTTTAACTGCTTTAATAACAAATTGTATGTGTATATTGAATTACAAATTATATTTATATATGTATTACGGTTCATAGTATTTGTACAGGTACCTGCATATTGGTGCCCTTTTGCTGGTTCTTATTATTGGGCGGGCTGGGCGGGTCCCCGAGCTGAGATAGAGCTTCGTTGGCCGGGTATGGGACACCAGATGGGTCTAGGAGCTAGAAATAAAATATAAATACTTTTAAATTTTTTTTTTTGGGTTTTGATGATATTTGCTTTATTGAATTTAATTAGTGTGGGAAATGTTTAGTGTTTCATGTTTAACGTTGTCTGACAAATTCGAGAACTAATAATAAGTCATACATGTAAATAAGAAAGTATATTTACATTATTATATTATGTTACATGTTACATATAAAGTATTTGATTTTTGTGTATATCTTTGAAAAAACGTAGAGAACAACGGACCGTCCGTTCGACTCCAATGATTGAATATGAATTTGAAATCAACCAGTATATGTATATGCTATCTCGAAAAAATATTATAAGCGTGATTCAGAAAATGGTTTAGTATACATATAATAATAATCTTTATTTTGTTAAAAAAAATATTACAGACATCTTACATGATAGGAAGTGGTTCAGTAACATGCCAAAAGTTTGAGCTCTGCCTTAAGAGGCAGACAGACAGGTTGTCCGTCCTAGTTCTTAAACTAGGATGGACAACCTTTATTATAAGAGGCAGCAATCCAAAAATTATCCAATTCTAATTAAAAACATCTGCCATTATAACATTTCATACGCATATAAGGCTACATCAGCTTACCCTCTGCACATAGGGCACAGGTATAGACCCGGTCCTTCCCTGGGCGTTCCTTGCGGTCCACCACTGCTCCTCGTCTCTGTTGATAACCATCAGACGCTCACCGCGACGGAAGGGCAGGTCATCTGCGTCCTGGAACGTAATTTTTTTATATTATTAAAAATATATTTAGGAAAATCTATACTACTCTATAAAGCTGAAGAGTTTGTTTGTTTGTTTGAACGCGCTAATCTCAGGAACTACTGGTTCGAATTGAAAAATTCTTTTTTTATTAAATAGACAATTTTTTGAGGAAGGCTTTAGGCTACATAACATCTTGCTGCGACTAATAGGAGCGAAGAAATAATGGAAAAACAAATCAACCGGGACGAAGTCGCGGGGCACATCCAGAAATTATTAAAAAAGTGTAATCTTGTTACTCGTATGGAGATTTTTCATTTGCCCTACAGGCGTCGGTTATTTTTAATCCGTGACGAGAAATTATAACACTATCCAGTATCCATTGACCGGTTAGTCATAACCTGGTGCCACATATTCGACTTATTTATAGAAAATGTTCGCTTCCAATAGATAGCGGGCGCTATCCGCAGCTTGGTATCTATTGTTCCGGTGTGTTGGTGGCTTTTATTTTTATATAAGACAAATGAAGACTTTGGACAATTATGGGACATTTTTATTTTTACATTTTAACATACATTTTGGTTAAACTACTCGTGAATAAATAAAGCCTATGTACATGGATATTATAATAGACGATTCATTTCACTTATCTTTTGGAAGTACTGTAAACTTCCGTATAAATTCTATTAATACAAAAATTGTAAAAATAAATTCAAAACACGACGACAGATATAATATTTCTCGCAGACTTAACTCATACTAATAAACTTCTAAAGTAAAGCGCCATCTACCAAAAAAAAAACTTCAAAATTAAGCACACTCACACTTCCATCGAAGTCAAACTTCGCCAGCACCACTTCGAGCACGTGGTGCGGCTGCGCCGGTGGTGGGGCAGCAGCCTGGGCGTTCGCTTGCGGCAGCGGCCTCACCAGCGGCGTCGTGTCCAGGTAGTGCAGCCGGTAGAACGCGAGCAGCGCCGGCATGTCCGCGAACAGCTGATTGCCTATCCGGAACCGCGTGGCGCCATCCGGGCAGACCACCCGGTTGATTATGTAGTGGGAGACCCGGTCGTCTTCCCTGGGAAAAAAACTGATCGATCAAACAAATAGAAAAGAAGAGACTATGGAAACAATTCAAAAGGCTTTAATAACCTTGTTAGTCCAGTCTTTATAGAAGCGTATCCTACATGCCTTCTCCCCCGGGGAGGACGCGGTATCCGTAAGAGGATTTCCCCCCGTAAAAAAAAATGCCTACTGAAAACTAAGTGAAAGAATGCATCACTTTATTTTTCTAAAACGAATTAAATATGCATGGCGCCTTCTGAATGCCACAATATTATTTGATGCATGGCCACTTGGCCCCTTAATGTCATGGAGATGTTTTTATATATTATAATCATGTATGTTGATATCATTAGAATATCTCTACTAATAAAAAAATACAAAAAAAACCAAATTTATTTACCTTACACACAATACATAGTCTCCATGTATAGTCTTCGAGTCTCTGACCAGGAAAACACCACTCTCCGTCTCGTTCAACAGCAGTTTGGTGGCTTCGGCTCTTGACAACCCGCCAAAGTACCAACTGCAATAAGAAAGTTATTGCCTCATTGCAATTTTATACTGGCAACACTTACATAAATTAATTCTACTATACTAAGCAATAAAATTTTGTTTCTCTGGCAATACTGAGATAAATATCTAAAGTAAATCTAAAATAAATTCATAATTCTAATTTATGTTTTTTTTATAACATAGGGGGCAAACAAGCAGGCGATGTTATTGACATAAGATTTCAACAACATTTTTATATTTATATTATGTAAGTATTCTTTCGATTTTTTATTACTTAATAGATGTTGCTCGCGACAACTACGTCCCTGCATTTTAAATTTGTAATATCTTCGGAACTATTCACTTAAATTATTACATGCTGTAAAAAGCATATTGATCTATAATAAATGCACAATTTATTTAAGGTACTTAATTGGGTAAGGATTAATGCTGTATAGTTAAAAAACACGTCGTAATTATTACTAAAGAATAAAAATGGTTATGGTGGGTTATCCCTAAGAGATAGACATAAGCCATTGCAGACTTTTTTGTAGAACTCTTTAAGGTGGACAATACTGTTGTACAATATTTTGGTCTATCTCGTAGGGTTTAGCCAGCGTTTGCAATATAAGCGCAAAAACGGTCTTATTTATGACATCACATTTAAAACCTCTAAATTTATCAGTCTTTCTCTAATATATTATGCATTTATTATACATATAAACCTTCCTTAAGAATCATTTTCTATCTATTAAAAAAAAACTGCATCAAAATCCGTTGCATAGTTTTAAAGATCTAAGTATATTTGGGGACAGACAGACAACGATAGCAACTTTGTTTTATACTATGTAATGATATTATATTTGTCTCAGTCAGTCAGCTAGAATAGGTTTAGATAATTACAAGAACTTAACAGAAAGTCTAACTAGACTAGACTAAAATTCAGATAATTGAATACAGAGAAAATTCAATTTAAAAGGTATTTCAAAATGTTTACTGCATGGTATTTAGGTCGACATCTTTTTCTAAACATACATCACCCTAGTTTTCACTAAGCTATTTTTAGTAAAAGTGTAGTTAATATGTATTGTAAATTGTTTAACAGGGAATTTATCTGTATTATATAAAGAAGACTTGTTAGTTTTTAATAAAGTAATCTCCAAATGAACTGCATAGAATCTATCAATTAAGTAAGGCAATAGATACAGGCACAATATTTTTTATGTATTTTAAAAGTTGTTTTAAGCTTCCTAATTCATAAAATCATTAAATATGTCTATTTTGTTCAATACACATTTGACAAGATATACAATATATTATCTTGCAAAAAAATATTATATAACAAACACCTTATCTTTTCACTAAATCAGTCATACTGATAATTTTTGCAATTGTTTATAAAATATTGATGGCAATAGTAAATTTAAAAAATATTTAAATTGTATAATAAATTAATATCATTTTAGGAGAGCTTATTCTTTATTATGTTCTAAACAAGAAAAAAAAAAAAAAAAAATATTATACATACAGAGGAATTGAGAACCTCCTCCTTTTTTTGAAGTCGGTTAAAAATAGTGAGTTATATTGATGTATTAGTACACTTTGATGTAAATTTCTAAATGGATTATATGGTTGAGGTTATGCCAGTAACATTAGGCCATGGATTAGAATGTAGGATTCTTTTTAATTGGTATTCCCACAGGAAGTTAAAGACTACACATATAGACGGACAGACAAGACAAGACTGTTCTAAACAAAATAGTCATAATATGATTACATAAAACTGAGATAATCGTTTACATTATAAGCAAGGTTTTAAAACAATAAAAATAAATAAAGAACTGGCATTTTGTACAATAATTATACTAGTACAAAAGCAGTTTTAACAACAAGATTAACATATTAAACATTAGTAACTAACAATATGTATAATGATCCCTATCTTAGATTTGAATAGATATAAAAAAATTAACTGCTGCAATGGCCTTTGAAAATCTTTGGACAACTGATTATCATACAACATTATATATTATTATGTTCTATTGTTACCAGACAACAAAACAAAAATAATAATTGCCGCTTACATTTAACTACAAAGAGTATTGCAACACTGTTATAACATAAGAAAGCAAAATTATAAATACACAAATTCTTATCTGAGTAATTTAAAAATTGTTAAAAAAGGAAAGAAATGTGTCTTGCAGTTGTAGCGAAATTTTTTAAGATGTTTGTAATTCTTTCACACAAGAATTTAGGCTAAAATATGGCAAGTCAACAGATGAGAAACCTAGCAACGACTTAATGAATTTGACCATTCATATAATATACATTTACATCATACAATTTTTAATTTTATTTGTTATGTATAGGTAAGGTATAAGAAACTATCTAGGGCAAATCCAGGGGCAACAGCTAGTAGTTAATAAAACAATGTAACAAAACAGTATGAAGGATTGTATGTGTTATGGGTAGTTAACCTGTCTTTTAACTGGGGCAGTCGTAAAACGTACAACTGGCGCTAAATTAAGATTATAATTTGCCCTGATTTAATATACGTGAAACACGAATATAAAACTAACAATTCTATTTACTGTTTTCCTTGAATGTTAAGTTGCGTATTTCTTTGTTTTGTCTTATTATTTAAAGTGAATTAGAATAGCTTAAATTAATTGATGAAAATAAATGTTACCTAGACATGTCATTTTGGTCGAACGAGACCCCGATGGAAGGGTTCGCCATCCTAGAGTCTGATAAGTCACAAGCACCAATTAGCATTCATCAACTCCTCATCTCTGCCGGAAGTCGACTGCTGATTACAACACACTTATCAATCACCCCCGACACATTCACTTCCCCTAGACCGACACAGATATAGTCCCGCAATATTTACACCAAGAAAACAAGACTTTTAACCCTACATTAAGAGGAAATCACAATTTGTTGACATCTATCTTTTAGTAGTGTCACCAGATCACCAAGTTATATTAACATCAAAACACATGTTTCCGTATTTTCTGCGCACAGAGGAAGCGTCCCCGTTTACACACATTCCTTTCTAACTAACTTTAAAATGACATAAATGTAAAAAACCTAATTATAGAATGAATTATAAATAATAATCCATAGGCCACACGCGCCACACAGCTACCGGGCGACAGGGCGTAGACAAATTTGAAGTTTTTTCTCTATTTTGACGCATTTTGTTCTGTATGTTCTTTTTGGTAACGTTGTCTATGAATACAGTTGCGCTTTTCAAATTAGCAATTTTTAAATAAAAATACCATGTCATCGCATTTAGATATTTGGATCACCTATAATTAATTAGTTGATTGCTATTAATTTGTTTGAACTTTAAACCATCTGAAGGTTTCAGCCAAATTTCATCATATATGAGAATATGTCTACAAGACAAAATTAAACAGTATTAAAAAAAATGTTAATTAGTTAATCCGGTTATTTCAAATAATTTATTTTAATGAGTTTTTAAAATAGTTTATAAATATTATGTTGACAAGTTATGTAGGTTACACATCATCTTCGAAATTTTTGTCTATGGTACGTGTCCATTGTTTTTCTACAATGTTATTTTTCTGACTGCTGCTGGTGGACGAAAATTTTTTTCTCGCTGCGTCGAGAGTGAGTTTGTGCTAGTGTTCGTGTTCGATACAGTGATTTATTTGCAATAGATCACGAAGATGTCGTCACCGAGCGCTGGGAAACGTCGTATGGACACAGACGTCATAAAACTGTATCCTTTGTTATCTTCCATACTGATACAAAGCACCTACTGCGTTGGTCCTCCATGTAAATATGTAGGTAGTTAAAGGGCCATCAGCTGATTGTCACGATCCAATACAAAATCGATACAGTCCATTTGTGAATTAATAATATGCTATTTCCACATAGAGAGGCAGTAGTAGATACCTAAGAATAGTATGTTCAATATAAAAGGGATATTTGAAAGGATTACTAGGGTGGTACATTCTTTGTTAGGGCCATGGACATATCTATATATAACACGTAGGTAATGAACGATACGTTAGCGAACGGAGCTCTTCCGTGTTTTAGATCGTGTATTTTGTAATCCGTATGTAGGCCACGGTCTTTATTGCGCATTTTCGTTACTTACACGACCCTTGTGCATATAAAAATATAAATATTGTTCAAGGTGTTTTTTCTATATGATTTTATTATTAAAACTATTTTCGTTCAGCTTAAGATCATTCTCTATGTTATATAGCACAAAGACCATTCATAATTTAATTGTATTTTAAATTTGTAAACATTATATAAAAATTGTCTAAAATCCTTTGTTTGTTACTAAAATATTGGTTGTTTATACAAGGTAATTGGAAATTTTAACATAATTTACAGTTTGGTAATATGCCAAATGACTAAATCAGTTATTAAATGAACAATATTTATTTTACACCTACTTTTTAAAGCAACATTCATTTAAAAAGATGATATGCACATTCTAGAAGATCTATGGTTTTTCTTTTTTTTTCTCTGAAGTTTTATTTTTAATTATTATTTACTTAATCTTTCATATAATAATCACACTTATAATTTAACCAAATGAAACCTCCTCTATAATTATTAATTCCTAATTTAAGGCTAAATCCAAATTTTCTTTTATATTACAAATACCTTTATGAACTTTAAGGAAACAATATTAAGCTCATGTGTGTCTTTATAATATAATAGTTATTTTTATCAAAAAACAGATTGATGGAGGTATATCCAATTCTCAATCATATATGTAGTATTTTTTTTATCAATGGCCATATTTAAAGCTAAATTGGGCTAGCTTAGGGGTGTACCACCCTCAGAAAAAGGGTCATCTAGGTCATCATAGGGATTAGGAGCATTACAGGCATTTGTACTTATTCCTATCTTTCATTATATTCATTCACATATTTAACTATTTCTTCTCTTTCTCTCTGGCAACCCCATCACTACATTTCTAGCCTTGCCTTTGTCCAAGGGTAATTGTTGTTAATAGGCAACTAATAATATAAAGTTTCTGACAATACATGTAAGTATGTTTGTTGCTGTCTCATTCCAAAATAGCTGAATGAATTTTGCTGAAGTTTGGCATGCAGGTAGATTAGAGCCAAGATTAACAATAGATGATTTTTTATACCAGTATAGACTTGATATTGAAAACTATATGGGTACAACTATAGACTAAAGCTAGTGTTTGACTTGTGACTTTTTGTTGTAATAAAGAATGTGAGTAATAATGAAAGGTGAATCATATGTATGTATTAATAAAAAGTATATACCGTCAACCTTCCCTTGTTTGAAGTTGGTTAAACTATACTCGGGTGCAATTAAATCGCACATGTGGATATTTTTTAAATTATTTCATTTATTTGATTTAGTCATAAAAAATTTCATGACATTATTCAAAAAAGTCCACATGTGCGATTTCATTGCACCAGAGTGTAGTATTTCTCATAGCAACAGCACTGCTAATCTGCACTAGATTGCCATATAGAAAAAGTATTCTAAAATATTTAAACTTATGTTTCACCATAACTTAAATAGTGTTGCAAAACTTTTCATAGTTCAAATACTGATAACAATTCATAAACATTGTTGTAAATGACTTATTATTTCTAAATATTTGAGATAGCGGCTTGGAAGGTGATGTTTATCTTTGAAAAGTTTATTTTTATTATTTCTGGAAAATTGTTATGTCTAGTTTTGATAATAAACTGGTATTCATAAGTAGCATTAAACTTAACTATAATATTATATCTAAGTGTGTAACTCTATAATAGCTGAATCGATTTCGATATTTTTTTAACAATATTCCTTGAAACATATAATGCATACACTGATAGTGTCTTAATAATAATAAATAATCGGTCCGCTTGAAGTAAAATATCCCTCCCTTTAATAAGGACGAGCCGCGGCTAGCGGTTTCTATCTGATTTAAAAATCGCATAAAAATCGGTCGCGTAGTTTTAAAGATCTAAGCACACATAGGGACAGACGAAAAAGCGACTTTGTTATAAAACAATGTAATAAAGTCGGTAACACATTCGTGAGACCCTTGCAAATGCTTATGGGCCCTCCTGCCTTTCCATAAAAAGAACTCTGGAACATAGTACTTATGAGTAACATAATTTTGCTTATCAGTATAATATACAGGAAATGTGATTGGTAGACAGGTCAGATAAGATTTGTTATCTTTACCTGACTGTGGGAATATACTTGGCCTATTTTATTTTATTGTAAATCGAATAATCTTTAAAGTAGGTACTTGAGTATATAATAGTAATTTCTATATTTCTAGGTGCGTCCCCTGGTTTCAACCGCATAGATACATAGGCCTATTTAAGTCAGAATATTATAATTATTGGCATATAATAAAGACGACTGCTTGGCGCAGTGGTAAAATAACTGCTGTCTGCGCGAAGCGTCGTGGGTTCGATCCCCACACGGGACAAATATATTTGTAATTTACATTTACATTTGTATTTACAAAAGAAAAGTATGTATATGTAATTTATTCTGTTATGTAGTTGCCATAACACAAGTTCTGCTTAGCTTGGGACTAGATGGCGCTGTGTTTAAATGTCCTGAAAATATGATCTGAAGAACTTTTTCATTAATGGTGTTTGTGAAGATTGTAGTTTTTCTTCTATAAACGTATAATTTAATTTTTAAAGAGGCCTTTCATTCATGCAAAAAATATTCCATGTGTACAGTAGTACCGCTGTTCTTACGCCAAAGGTTGTCGCTTCGATAGCCACTCTAACATTTGCATTTTTCGGGGGACTGGATGTACCCTATAATATTTAATTTAAGTAAAAGAACTACTAGTCTATGTAGTTTGTAACTATTGTAGCCATAACTCTGATTAGCTTTGGATTAAATATCCTAATACATCTATTTATGATGTAAAAAAACACTTCTATAGGAATTAAAGCGTCATTAACTTTTTAATAGTATATTTATTCTAACTTTAATAATGTACCTTCTATCTAATGTAATAAGTTCCTTAAGCATTAAAATCAGCATTGAAAGTAAACACGAGGTGACGATATTGAGCGGTCTCAACGAATTCTGCGTGAAATTCTTTGGCCCCCCAGGAAGTGAGTAACATTTTTTTTTAAATTAATGAAAGTCAAGCTTTTGTTAAAACAACGATCTTAATATGTGGCGTATAAGTTTTTATTGCAATAGTAAAAAATAGATTGTCTTTAATATCAACTTCACATCGAAAATCCATGTATCCATGTAAATTTTATTTATCTATAGCCAGTCGCATAGAAGGGGCACAGTACATTGATCAGTATATGCTCTGGCAGTAAAACCTGCCATCAAGTACACCTAATAATTGCCTCGAATACAATATAATTGTTCAACATACCAACTTAAAAAAAAAGTTATTTCTAGCACGAAACTATATTCTTGGACATTAATACATAATAGTCCGGGATCCCTGGTCAATTTTTGCAATTGATTAGGAAATTATTGGGCATCTCATCAAAATAAAGCAACTCACGAAAAATTAGCTTGATAGAAATCAATTGGAAATATTGACCAGGGATCCCGGACTATAAAGAAGGATATGAAATATTTAATTTACTCATGTGAATAGTTATGTGTTCCATTTCACTCGTGTAAAACCATATCCCAAACTCTTCTACACCGTGGTCACTCCACAATTACAGCTCCATACGAAGGCGGAGTGTGGCGGGTGAGGGTGCACCTCCCCGACCACTACCCCTTCAAGTCACCATCCATCGGCTTCATGAACAAGGTCTACCATCCGAACATCGACGAGGTCTCGGGCACTGTCTGTCTGGACGTCATCAATCAGGCCTGGACTGCTTTGTATGGTGAGTCCTGACTTTGCTTTTTTTCCAGTGGGCAATCCTCTAAGCTATGGGATACTGCGTCCTCAAAGTCAAAGTCAAACGTCTATTTATTCAACTAGGGTACATATAGTAACACTTAAATCGTTATGGCATTACAAAATATTTACCACCAGCAAGAAACTCTGATAGTTGCTCTGTAAAAATAAAAATATGCAATTGCAATTACAAATACAACAACTCAACAACATTTATACCGTCTTCGGAGCGTTAAGAAATAATATTTCAAGGGTTTTTTGTCTTCAATGGGTATGTTTTTATTAAGACTTGTGAGATTCTTAAAGCTTTTAGGAAGCTTATTATAAGATAGTATAATATGCTCCAAGAAACAGTTCTTCTTTAAGGGAAAAGGAGGTTATTATGGCAAACGTTATGGTGCCACTAATAAAGAATTCAGTTTCCGTATAGGTTTTAAGAATATCTTTATTCTCATAGGATCACTTGACTGCTTGGCCTTCTGTAGCTTTATCCCGGAAATGTACGGAAGTATCAAGTTGAAACTGAAAGAGTACACCCAGTTTATATAGTTATACGTACTGTAGTGATTAATGACATGTACACTGTCATAACGTTGTTTTTTTTTATTAAAACCTAAGGGGCATAGGCGCAGTCGAGCCACCATGAAAACTCTCATTTTGCTTAATAATTGTATGTACATAATTATGTGTATGTAGAACTGTTCATCGATCCCAGTTAGTTGCGTAATCGACACACAGTCCCTGAAAATTTTAAAAAGATTACTTCTTCATCAGCCTACACCGGTGGGAGGTCTCCTTCTCAGGAGACATTCTGCCACCTGAGCAGTAATGTGCAAATGTCACTGTGCTCCGCTCTAAAAGGCACTGCGCTAATGAGTCTTAACATCTGATGACTCAAAGTGGGGAGCGTTGGTGTAGTGCACCCCTGTTCGGAGTTTGGCTTTAGAGCAAAGTTCCGGGTAGTACTCTCTTACCATCAGGTGTGCGTCAAGCTCGTCTCCCCACTTCGTCATATAAAAAAAAGCTTGTTTCCTCATGACTGAGGATCGTTGTCTATTGTCTGTCCGTCTTCTGTTATTCTCGATTTCAACGTAAAAGAAGATAGGGCTGTATTTGTACCCCTGTATTTTAAAGAGGAACTAACAGAGTTTCTAGTCAGTTCTTGCATCTCGAAACTGTTTTAAGGATGCGTTGGGTACATAATTGTTTTATTATACTATAAAGATAGATATGTTTAGGTACTACAAGTAGCATAGTTGAATAAAGACGTATTTGACTCTGATTTGCCCTCAATTCTTTCAGACTTATCGAACATCTTCGAATCGTTCCTCCCTCAATTGCTGACGTACCCCAACCCGATCGACCCTCTGAACGGAGACGCGGCCGCCATGTACCTCCACAAGCCCGAGGAGTACAAGAAGAAAGTTTCTGGTGAGTAGCGAGTGTATAATACTAGGTGTACCTACTACCCGTAAGTATTATACATTTAAACTTTCTACTTGAATCATGTCATCTCCATGTGATGAAAATCGCAAGAAAATTGGTTGTGTAATTTTAAAGATTTAATCATACAAAAGGAGTGATTAGGTAGTCCTTGTATTATTTTGGAGCTTGACAGATCAGATGTAAGTTGGCGGCCTTTAATTAAAAAATAAAGGCATGGCTAGTTTAATTTAAGCTTCGCTAAATACATTTGGTTTAAGTTTTGCATACAGGTCGATTAGACCCCAAATTGGTAACATGGGATACTTTTTATCCCTATATCGAAACGGGAATGAAAACTTGGGGTGTATTTATATGTATATATGTATATGTATGTATTATATGCTTAGCTCAGACATATAATTACAGACTACGTGCGAAGGTTCGCAACGGAAGAAGCGCTCCTCGAGAAGGACGCGATAACAGGCACCGGCGCATCCGCGACCGGCAAGGCCAACGGCGCCACCAGCGACACCGAGTCCTCCATGTCCGAGTTCAGCGACGACGAGGCGCACGACATGGAGTTATAACGGCGCCACACACGCTCGCTCACTGCCCCCTGTCCCGCCATCTAACTCCTATATATACTCATACTACGCTGTACGGAATGTTGGTAACCCGTATCTCACAATTTGGAATGTTGGCACACCGTTTTGAATTTGAACTCGTGATACGTAATTCAGTTTTAAAATTCGAATGTTGCGGAATGTTTTTGAATATAGGCTGGAAGAAGTGGGTTTACGATTTTCGAATGTTTAAAAAAAGTTCTGTGGTGTTCGTTTTGAATTTAGAAAGTGGTTGTTTAAGACTTATATTATAGCTGTTTGAAATCGGTTTCCGAACGTTTAAGTCGCCTGTCAAAGACGTTCATTTTAATATGTTTGTAATCAGCCAGGTTGTTGTAAAGGATTTCATATAATCTTCAAATTAGATTCTTAAAACCGTATTAATTTGGGTGTGATTTTTAATGTAGATATCATGTTTATAATTTTTAATTACTAAAAAAACTAACTTCATGTACTGTTTTCTATAGAACAATAATTATTTTTACTTCTGAATTTAATTCTAATATTCGGATTACAAAACAGGCACACAATTGGCGCCAACTGAAAATTTAAAAAAAAAGTTTTTATAATCTATGCCGTGTTCGCAAACAACACAGATATATTATGGACCACAAATGCCAATTCTAGGTTAAAGATTTAAATTGCTCCTGAATAACGGACACGGCGTTGTATGCTTTAAAGTTTAAATTTTAAATATACTAATTAACTTTTTAAATGTTCTCGGTGTGTTTTGGAATGTTAGTTATTTGTAAGGCTTCGATCGGGCTCGTCGTGGTAGTGTTTAAACATCTCTGTAATTCGATGAGTCGTTTGGGTGATATCACGGCGTACTGCACGTTTTTTAACGTATTATAAGTAATTGAGTACAGAGTAATTATTTCATAATGATTCAATAAAAGTTTATTGCGAAAATTGCGAAGTGAATGAAGCTGTTTAAAACGGTATTTCTTATATTAAAAAAAACTGCGTTCTTAGCTAGCGCTGTGGGTTAGAGTGAGAGGGAAGGAGTCTGCTTACCGCTGCTGTATGTGTGAGAGAAAGGGAGCCACACACTAGCGACGTAACGCGTTACGTGACGAAGTGGTTTGCCCTCTTATATAAAATTTTCAAAATTTACTAGCACCAGGCAAAGTTTAAGGCCCGTAAAAATTGCATATGATACGCACAACGTATATATTTAATTTATTTTCTTGAAGCACAGTTGACAAAGCCATATATCGATGTTTGGCTAAATATATGTATTCAATAAAATATGTACGTTAAAAAAACGTGCAGTATCGCCGTGAACGCGGTTACGCTTAGAGTAGACTACCATATGAAGTGTTCACGTTATTGATATTGTCATTGTAAAGTAGCTGGTACTGGAATGATGAATTCTGTAGGAACTTTTTGATCTACGTTAGCGTACGGCACGACCGTTTCTCTCTCTGTGTATGCGAGATAGGTTTTCGAAGTAAATCATAAAATTATAGTGTCCTAACATATGAACTTTAACTAAAATTTAATCTTTATAATGTTAAGGCAACGGCGATGAGTGAGCGAGATAGCATTTTGTAAATATCTTTTTAATCTGTCCCCATAGCATAAATACAATCAACAAAGGCCCGTTGCAGCGGACAGCAGTCATCAATATCTCATAGGTATTTAATTTTTTTATTAGTGTTAATTTTTAATGATGTGTCATGTTTTTTTTTTGTGTTTTTCGTCCATCCGTCTCCCTCTAAAAGTACCATATTTTAGACTGGCAACACTGAAATTGAAAGTCAAAAATTTGCTCAAGTATGTATGTAGGTAAAGAAGAAGGAATTCTATATCGTTTTTAATTTTTTGACATATGTTAAATCTCTATTGTTAAAAGCCTCTGAAATCACTTTGTATTGTCATAAATAATTGAAATAGACTCATATAATTAAGTTCCTTTCAGCTTTATCTACAGGCATCCATAATAAATTTTCTTCTATCTGTGATTGATTTTGTTAAAAATGTATTCAGATTGTCTATGGAGGTTGAGAAATTAAATGGTTTATCTGTACTTAGTATAATGGCTCTGCGAGAGATTTTCAGAATTCACATTGTCTATGTTTTCGTAGTTCGTCTTCCGTTTGTCACTTTCAGCATTTCGTTCGAATAATTACTAATTTTATTTTAAATTGACAATCATTATTATCTATGTACTCGGCGTCCGCTTAGAAACATCTGTCAACGTGACAGCGACACAGCTGGTCTTGCCAGTTTTGGCTCGTTTTGTAATGTTCTTTTGAAATCTGGTCATCGATGTAAAATAGAGTAAAAACTTAAATATTATGTTTATAATCAAATTTTTAACATTTTATATCAAAAATATATCGCTTACTAAAGTTTTTTAGCCCTATAAGAATTTTCTAACGAAGCCCAATGCTCGAGGATTTATAAAAAGCAAGAAAAGAACATTACAAAAACTACAGATCTCGACAATGACTTTGCGATCCTGAAAGTGTTGCAAATCGTCTTAATATTAAGTCTAGGTTATAAATAGTATTAAACACGAAAAATATATTAATAATATAGACTTATGTATCTTTTAAATAAAAAAAAAACTCAGCCATAAAAATATATTTTGGTATAGAAGAAATGGTAAAATTTTTAGTGATATTATAGTTGGGTCGACGGTGGTTTGGTTCAAGCTTCGAGTCCACCCAATGGCGCTTCGCCCTATATAAATATTATCGTGGTATAAAATACAATAATTGTTTAATTGATATAGGAAAACCCTTTTAATTATGCGCATTTGTATAAAATATTTAAACCTCATATGGCAACATTAATAATGTAACGATAAAAAAATGCTAAAGTTAAAAGTGTTTTTCTAGAGAAATAAGCGATGATAGAGACGTCGCTAAAACTGTGGTGTTTAAGGAAGTGAAGAATAATAGCAAACCAAATTGTTCCGTAACGCCCGCAGGTTTTGGAATCGGTTGAACATGTAACAATAAAAGTTAATAGTTTATGTTTATTTGATTACATGTAATAAACTTACGTTATTTTTAAACGAATGTGTTGTTTTATTGTCTAATGTCCTTGGAAATCTATACTTATAATAAATCTGTAGAGAGGATAATTCTGTTCATAAATATATTTCCAAAATAACTATCAGGGTGTGATTATTGATCGATACTGATGCCAAAAATGCAATTAGTAAAATTTTTGCCTGTCTGTCTGTCTGTTTGTATAACCGTTATAGAAACAAAAACTTCTGGACGGATTTTAACGAATCTTGGTACAAATATTCTTCATACTCCTGAGCAGGTTATAGTTTACTTTTCATCACGCTACAATCAATAGGAACGGAGCAGTGAAGGGAAATAAACAGGAGAAGTTACTTTTCTTAAGCTTCCGTCGTGTGTGCTACCTTAACGGCTAATGTTACACATAAATCATCAGCGCTCTGATTATATTTGTCTATTCTTTTCTTTATAACACTCTCAGTCATCCCTAATTAAACAAGTAAACATTATGTTCGAATCCCAACCACATAATATATTTTTATTTTTGTTTTCTTTTCTTTTTTCATTTTAGAATATATATTATTTCGCCTGTTTATTTGATTCCAATTTTGCATCTCTTTTAAATGATTATCTTTTACATTTATATCACCATAATATAATTAACTAATATTATATACTACCGAGCAGAGCTGTTTCAACCAGGTACGACGCAAATAATAAGTCATCACAAGTGGATACTAAATCATGCTATTAGGATTATTAAAAAAAAAAGCTAAAAATCACATTAAAAACTGCACTTGCAATATTTCTACGGGATGTAATTTAATAAGTATGTATTTACATAACTTTCGTTTTCAGACTTCGTAAAATGAATAGTCTCGAAGTTTCGTGATAAATGGCGAAATGCACACAAAGTCGCAGGCAACAGCTAGTGATTATAATAATCCTTGCTTTGGTTTCGTTAAATCGGTACTGAAAAACCTTAATACAAAATTAGTAGTATACGCTATAAATTATAATCCATTTTCCAACCCAATAGATAGCTCTACAGTAGGGATGTTACGACAAATCAAAATCAAAACAAAGATGTTTATTTCTTAGTAAATTTGAAAAACAAATACCTTCAGAAAGTCTACATGGTGCCTTCCACCGGTTCGGGACCCACACTTTTTACCAAAAAAGGGGGAAAAATCATCTTTCATCATGGCATAAGAAAATTGGGTTAACACACAACTTTATTTCAGTAGTCAGAAGTAGTTTTTGTTTCTTGAACGGTTATACGGACAGACAATTTTTTTTCTGATTGCTTTTTGGCATCAGTATCTATCCCTTATCACCATTAAATAGTTATTTTGGAAATATTTTTATACCCTACCTTTATGACCAAGACAATTTTGTCTTATTACATCGCCCGTCACCACAGTGCTCATGACCAAGTGTAGCTCCGACAAATAAGGGTTGGTAGGGTATGGTATTAGTAGTATTAATAGTAGTATAGTACTATAACTTTTTCACTATAATTTACAAGATCTTGGTATTTTATAACATGAAAACGCAAACCTAACCAGTAAGCTTTCAAAGGATTATTTAAAAAAAAATAAACATTTGTATGTTTTTGTAGATTTCAATTTTTCCATATTTATAGGGTAAATTTCTTATAGCAGTAACATTATCGGTAGGCTTGTGTGCGTGTCATCACTCATCCAGTATAAGAAGGTGCTGTTAACAACTACATTTAAACAGTTGACTTCAATTCAGTCCTACTCTTATGTATATGTTAACATAGACTATTAACTTGTTCGTACGCGTTCATAGCTGGCTGTCGTGTACAGCTTCAAATATACCGGCCTCTGATATAACTTCCGATTAAATTGTATCGGAACCGAAATCGGAACTCCTTCACATCCCTCCTTTACAGTCAGTCTTATGCAGTTATAGTACGCGTCACGAATCTTTAGCGCTGAACGAAACCTGCGCAAAAGTCAAAAATAAGGTATCGAGGTAGCGGCGCGGCGCGCGGGGCGCGTGATCGTCGGGTGCGCGATCGTTGATTCGTTGTCCCAGTCGTGTTGTCTTTCTCGCACCAGTACGTTAATTACGAGCGCGAATCTACCGATGCGCAGCTATTTTCGTCAATCGCTAAACATAAAAGACGCGTACAGCGTACTATACATACATAGTATATTTTTATAAAAGAAAATATAAGTTGTTTCTCTGCATTCTATTCTCGAGTTGCCATAACACAAGCTCTGCTTAGCGTAGGAAGTAGTTCTTCTTTGGCGCCACTGATATGACTTTAGCGGCCTTTTTTTAAAAAGCTGATTTTAGTTTGTAATGAAGAGCCATAATCAATACATATAATAAAAACGTAACGAGTCGCTGTCTGTACATGGAAAATAAAGGAGAAAAAATATTATAGGAGACCTTTATTAATGCAATAGAACCCAAAACAATGATTTTTGGAATTTTTGTCTGTTTGTGCACGCTAATCTCAGGAACGGCTTATCTTATCTAGATGGGGTTTTCAATGATATATTGTGGTAAGTTTCACTTAAAATTTAGTGTTTGATTCATGTCAATCGGTTGAAAAATAAAAAAGTTATGGCAATTTAAAGAGTCACGTTGAACTTGCTGAACGTTTGTTGGCGCGGGTTAGGCATTTTAATACATGCTGCCCAAAATCACTTTTCTACGCGGGCGAAGTCGCGGGCACAGCTAGTATATCATAATATTGAACTTAGGTCTCATTTCACTTTGTTTCTGATGGGAAGTAAATTTGCTACTGCACACCCACTGGTTTCAATCAAATGATTATTTTCAGGGTAAAATAAAACAACACTTGATCAATTAACATAACTCTATTAAAAATAAACAGTTTAACAACAGGCCTTATTTACAGTACGCCATTATCTATCTACATTCATACAATGTACAAACTGAGGATTGTGTCCGTGGACGTGGCCACTATTTCATTGTTAGCTAATTTCTTTCATTTTCGTATTGTTTGGTTAAAACCAACCAGGGTTAAGAGCAGACTCAATATTCAAAATTAAAAAGGATTAAACATATTTAAAATTCTAGTATTAATTCTTTTTAATATTGAAATGTTTGTGTTATGGAGAATCTTTAACAAATTTTAAACATTATTTATTTTAGTATATTACTGAATACAACTAAATTCAATATAGGAATACATTTTGTGAGGTAAAATAAATGTATAGTTTAGGCATTATCGTCTTAAATGCTTTTCTGGTGGAAAGCGGATACACTCAAATAAACATACAAACACTTACAAAACAACTGACCATAGAAATTATTGAATATTGTATTTAATTCACGTCATGTGAATATGTTTAATATTCTAAGCTATATTTGGTTGGCGATAATAAAGCAATTTGACATATTTCAATAATACTAATATTCATTTTTTTGTCCTTCTCATTAAGTACTTTGAAAGTTTGTCAAAATTTTGCGATGTTGAGATAATGATGTTTATCAATGATAGTCAATGGCTATTTATAAATGTATAAAACAATGCAATGTACAAGACTTATGTTTTGGTAGAACAAGCGACTAATATTTAATTATTATTCATCATTACAGTAAATTGATATATCTTGCAGTCACAGTTTTGTGAATAGTCTTAGATTAAAAAGCAACCACGTTCAAATACCGACCATAAGCACAAATAATATTGCTGTTGCGTTTCTAGGGCTACAACGTTTCACACGGTAACATTTATAATCATGCTGCTTGAAAAATTTTTTTTCTAGTGAAATAATGATTCTAATATAATATTTAAAAGGAAAAGTGATTGTCATAGTGACATGAAGAATAGGTTTTCTTAGTAAACACATTTAGTTATCATTTTACACGTGATTTTAAGTGAGATAACAATTACAATATCAGTACATAATTGTGTGAGTGAATAATACTATTACAAAGAATTCACTTGTGATATTTATCAAAAATAAAAAAATTAAATTTTCTGTTTATTACAGAAGAAATTGGTCAGTAAAAAGCACTACAACGATCAGTTAAAGTTACTTTATATCTTCATATTTCACGATAAATGACCAATTCGAGGTCTTAAATCATATAAATCTTACTCAGCCGGATCCTGCAAGCAGCATGATTGCAAACCACCACTATAGTTCAAGGTCCACACACACAACACTATCACTAACACTACACTAGCCGATGATGAGGCCGCAGCCAAACTTGAACTGCTGTTTCGCCTGGTTGGCCATGCCTGACAGTGCGAATGTGAATGGCAGTGGTTGTAATTTCTTCTCTAGAACTGCTCCTATGTTCCAGTTTGAGTCTACCATACCTAGAACAATAAAGGATTCTCTTGTAAATAAGAAATTTTAACATATAAGAGCAGCAAACTCAATTATTTATTTCTTATTTCATACAAGCAAGAAATGCAATGCATTGGCTTTGGCATTTATTATTTATTATTTTGATAAACATGAACTACTTAATTATATTAAAAAAATCCTTCAACAACAAAACATATAAAATATTGTAATAAATTAAGTATAGAAAAGTATATTTTTATTAGATGAAAATGGTATTAATACCTCTGAAGACTAGCTCCGCCTTCGGTATGGTGACCTGGTACCCAATGGTACCAACTGACTCCATCCCCCGGAAGGATGTGTCCATTTCAGCTACCACCTGCAAATTAACATATACAATAATCATTACATGGTATGGTATGGTTAAGGCACCTTAGTACAGTCCCTATGAATGCTTAAACCTTTAAAACCCAATATATTTCCAATGAGAGTGAATCAAGTGAAAGTTTTGTGTATAATACATGCATAAATGCAAAACCATGGATTAAGTATTATATAAATTGTTGTTTTTTTATCTTAGCAAAACGCTTCAATGGGTAGACCAATTTTACTTGAATATTTGTAAAACATTCAGTCAGATTTGTCTATTTGACCATAGTCTATTTAATTACTCAGTTTGAAAAGAACCCATAATAGAACTGTTTCAGATAAAATAAATTACAGTACTTATGTAATTAATGACTTAAAAAATATTTTTACTACTCATTTTTATTTCAAGATCGTGAACTGAAATGCTGAAAAAAAATTATTATTATAGCTAAGTTACCTGCAATTGTTCACTGGCTTGTTTGAAGTAGCACACATGGAAACTAGCCGGACCCAATGTGGCTGACACCTCGGAATCTACATTGTTAAATTTCTTACGATCAATTCCAATATGTACCCTTAGATAAAGATTTGTCTTTTACAAAACATGTATATATTAAATACAAACTTTACAATATCCCACTTATAAATAAATAAATAAAAAATAAATATTTTCAGGACATTTATAAAAATACACAGCGCCATCTAGTTCCAAGCTAAGCCAAAGCTTGTATTATGGCAACTAGATAATGGAATAAATTACATATACATACTTTTCTTTTGTAAATACATACATACAATACATAGCAACACCCAGACCCCAGACAAATACAAATATAAATTATAAATATATTTTTCCGGTGTGGGAATCGAACCCACGACCCTTCGCGCAGAAAGTAGTTGTGCTATCACTGCGCCAAGCGGTCGTCTAAGTATAATAAGTCTGTGTGGCCCTAGCTCTACTGCTAGGTCCATTCTGCTTAGGTTTTTAATAATATATCTATTTTTGTATATTTTAATATTCACAATGTAAAAGATCGAAATATGAAAAATTAAATAAATGTTATGGTAATAGTTTTATTTATTAGGCCAAGCCAATCAAAAGTAAAAAAAATATAAATTTGATCATTCAGTCACATTCAATAAACTTATTAAATGTAAAACAATATACTTAGAGATAAACTCACCATCCATGGTGTATCTGGCAGCTGCTGATACAATGGCTATCTCTCCGCCCATCACCCTGGCGCTGGACTGGTACACCAGCTCTGCTCCTAAAGCCAGCCTGCGGGTTACTGACTGAAAATGGATAGACTCTGTAGTCATTTTATTTAATAACTATAACAAATTAAGTATGTTCTATAATCATATTGTTCAATCTTATAATATCTTAATCACAATGTCTATATAACATAAAGCGTACATGGTCATTTCTTTTCGGGACTTTAGTGGAACACATGTAACGTTAAGTAGCCTGCATATATCATTTTACTAAAACTTGTTAATGTGCTGAATTTATATTTTGATTGTAATAAGTTGGTTAAATAAGCAAAAAAATATGTTCATACAAGTCTGTGAAACAGAAATTGATGTACGATGATATTTATAATGGTTTTATTAAAAAAACTTTTTAGATGTTTTTTTTATTATTTATAGATAAAAGAAGTATGAACTTTATTCAGGTTAAGCTTCTAGTCTAGCTTTGATATTCTAGAACAACTTACTTGTAAATAATGTCCAACAACCACAGCGGACTTTTCACTGAAGTCTGGCTTGCCAAACGCCATTGCGAGCGTGTAGTCCGACCCCTTGTATTCTAGCGTGCCTTGCGTGGCGGTTAACTTGCATTCTTGGATCTGAAAATTACGAAAAACAGTTATAGTTTGATTATAGATAGATAATAATTAATTCTTCATACCTTTACAAACATACCATTATACATATAGGGCAACCTTAAGTAGCTATTTATGCCAGACTTTCAAGTCTGTTCAAAAAGTATACTTAAAATTTGATTTACATTATTACTGCGGAATACATATTCTAGAATGACTCATAAATTATCTTCTTCCTCAGCCATGAGCGACCAACTGAGGAAGACGATATAAGTCAGATTTATGCTTATTGTTTTTTATTATTATTCTCTTTATCATGGGTTGCTTGGAAGAGATCACTCATGAGTGATAAGGCCAGCTGTTACAAATGTTGTATTCAATGAAATATAAAAGAAAAATTTACCTGTGCAGCAGCCTTCAATCTAACTTCAGGTGTCAACTGGTGAATGAAATTGAAATTAACATTGCCAGCGGGGTCCACGTCTCCAAGAACCACTGGAAATGCTTCCGTGGGCGATATTTGTTTGGTCCCGATGTACGTCGCACCTAACTTGTAACCGTTCTGCGCTGAGCTCATCGTTAGTGTGTGAGACATCTGTAGAAATAACACTATATTAAATTTAGTAGAACTTATTAAGTTTTTTCAATATATACAGTCTACATACATAATCAAACAACAGTCTCTCTGAAAAAAAAATCTATATAATATTCACAATATCTGAATATAACATAGATTTTTTTTCATGTTTTTTTTTCTAAGGTAATCTATAATCTATGATAAGCTGGCACCTATATACATTATGTCAAATTGTAGTCTTGTAAGCAATTATTATAATTTTTTCATACCTATACAAAAATTATTAAATTAAATCAATATGTAATTTCAGTGATTAACATGTTTAAATAAACAAACTGTTCAGATGAATTATAAAATAGATTGTATGAAAGGTGTACATTAATTATTACCTGGAAGTGGTTAGAAATACCCCTGTTCACCATTAGCTTTCCACCCTCAAAGTTCACTGGCATTACATCTGAAATATTTTACGATGGTCAGAAACAAACAATAGGTATTTTATCTATAGATATTATTTATTTAAAACTACAATGTGTCACAATGCCATTATTTAGTTAACTGTTAGACTAGAATTCATAAAAAAAATGTTGATTGTCAATAATTTTTTTAACTGATAGTTCATTTGGGAAAATTCTTAATGGGCATAATAATTTGGTTCGTAGCTCTCTTACTTAAAAATTCATAAGAATACAAAAGTTTTCAAGTAATTTTCCCAAAATTCAAGTTTTTCATTGTGCCACATTGTAGTTTTAAATGATTGATATATTAATAAAACTGCATTCTTATAAAAAAAATAGTCACTTTTTATATATTCTTGTTTCATGGATTTCTATTCTTTAATACATTATATATTTTTCAATATAATTAGTTTATAGACACTTATTATATACATAGGAAGATGGTAGTTTATTTTATAATAAACATAAATGAAATTTATTTTGCCCCTGACTGTTTTTGCCCGATAGATTTTAATAGCTATCTATTAAGTATTATGTACCTAATATAGTATTTAATTACTTGTTTTCTGTCAACTTCTCTTATATACTACAATTTTAAGTTTGTTATTGTAAAATGTACAGGTCTTGGAATAATTTACAAGATGATTAAAAAATATATGAGATATGGGAATCTAGGTTATCTTTATCATTAAACTAACAGAAACTTTAATACCCCAATGGAACTGAAATAATCATGTAATTTAATGAAAGCCACATTTAATATGGCGAAATAAAAAGGTAGTATTTGCTGTAATCATATTACATCACAAGGTAACCAAACTTTATGATGATAGCCTACTTTTTGTTATCTTAATATTTCTGACTGAAACTCTTATAAAATTATGTTTGGGAAGTTTTTCTTAGTTCAATATAAAGGACACTAAGTAATTCAATGTCTATAAAGGTGTTATTTCCTTTACCTTTGGTCTTTTTGTGCAATTCATCTAAAGTTCCTGGATTTTCACGTTTGTTTGCATCTTCTATATTTTTAATGTCAGTGCTTGTAAGACCAGAGTTAGAAACACGGTATCTGCTGGTTATGGCACCCATTTTAGACGAGAAATCCGTTTACTTTTTATAAATTCCACAAAAATCGATGAACATGTGCAATGAAACACAATTCGGTGGAATAAAAGACAATCGGTATAAAGTTGACAAGAGGTTATGCCAACTACTAGCAAAATAAATACCAATATACAGACATTACATAATTTAATTGTCTCTGGGTAGAATATATGGTAACATTCAGATCTATATATTGCCAGTTTCATTTAACTTGACATGTCTGATGTCAAAAATCAAAATTTAGTTTTGTCTTGTCAAATCGTTTCAAGTTGACACTTGACAGTAAAACGTAGTGATTACATTCTCTTTGGTTTGGGTATATCGAATGAATTAAATGTTTTATTTATAACAAATTAAGTGACTGCGTTTTAGTTTTACTAAATAAACTTTACGGGCCGATTCAAAACAAAATGCCAAAAGTCGTGTCAAGGAGTATCGTGTGTTCAGATACAAAAGATCAGGAGGAATATAATGAAACAAAACCTTTACACATTTATTACTGCTTATGTGGGCAAATGTCTTTAATTTTGGATTGTACGATAGACAGGCTACCTCTTAGACCTACAGACGGAGCGAGGGTTATTGACGGTTCAAAACACGCTCACAAAATAACATCGGATCCCGATGAAACAGTTTACTTAAAACGAGAGAAAGGTATTGAAAGGCAGTACAGATTGAAGTGTAAGAAATGTGCACTACCAATATATTACAAGCACGTTCAAGACAGCAACGTCGTGTTTATAATGGATGGGGCGTTAGTGCAAACTGTTGGAGAGGTAACTGATATTTATAAGCAGGTAGCATTGGCACAACCAAAGAAAATCATGGTGACAAAACACACAAAGAATATGGGTAAATTCAGTTCGGTGACTGTGTCTACAATAGATGAGGAGGAAGATGAGATTGAGGCTAGAGAAGTGGCGGACAGTTATGCAAATAACGCGCGGATAATTGAAAAACAATTGGAAAGGAAAGGCATGAATAAGCGTCAAGCTGAGATGCCATCTCAGAGTGCGAGTGAGAAGAGACCTAGAGGGACTTTAATTGATAAATAAATGTATTGATAATTAATTGAAATTACAATTTTGGTTTTCCTCTTGGTATTAGAGAAATTGGACTAATTCTTTTATTTTGATGTGATAATATTAGTAAATCTCTTTTCTTTAAAACTAAATATATATACAAGTACATACACCTGCAAAAGGCAATAAAAATGAAACAAGAGTTGACTTCATTTTTTATTCATATGAAAACAACATTACAATATTTTTAAACAATAAATAATATAGATGATTAAACTTGTTTAAATTTAATATGACCAATCATTATTTACAAAATTTATGTCCGTTCCAAACAGTTTTTAATTGAAATATGGCAACATCAAATACTCTTATTTTTAAACATTATGAGTAATAGACAATTGGACGATTGTGGTCACACTGGATCACAATATTCAACAGTTTATATCCAGATTATTTTCAATAAAAAGAAATATATCTTTGAAACAAGAAATTAAATTTAGTTAGAAATATAGGTACCTAGTTAATGATTAATTTTTCAATCAATAACTTTTATATAGCCATGACTTTATGGTAGAAAAAGATGATATTTTTTTATTTGGACACATTTATATTCTGAATATAATAAAAATCTGAATAGACTAATTTTTGAATGGAAATACAAAACTTAATGACAAAATTTTGAATACCGAGTCATTTGTACAATATTTACAGTAATCGAACAATATTTAATGCTAAGTATTATATTTTTTTTAACGCATAAGTCTAGCCTGTATTCCGAATGTTTGATTTCCACACCAAAAAACTCAGAGATTTCACAGTCAAAAAATAAAATAGATAATAATCGAGTCACATATTATGACACTTTTTATTTAATTTACAATTGAATAGAGTATGTTAAGATTATTTTCTGAGTCTAACCTAAAAACATAAAAATATATGGACCTTACGAGATGATAGTTCATTCATTATATGGGCATCAAACGTTGTACCTTTGAGATATAGGTGAATAATTAGAAATTTCATGTTATATTTAAATATATAAATTATTTTATTAAATAAATAACATATGATTACGTATAGGTATTGGACTAAGCTACACGTTAATAATAATAAACTTTTTAAATATAAACCATAGATAATACTTCAGAGTTAAAATATAATTTAATAACAGCATGGCATATTTTTTTATATAAAAAATCCTTTTAAAAATTAACACTCGTAATACTTTAGGGTACGAAGGTATAATAAGGATATATTTTTATAAAAAGGAAAATGTACACAATTTTATAAATTAAGTTGGCACCTAATGTGTATGGAAGAAGGATCGGGGGACCATACTACGTATCATGAAGGTATATAAAATAATTAGTGTAAGTTTAAAGCACCTCAAATTAATTGTGCGTGACAGTTTTAAATGTATAAAAAACGTTAAAATTGAATCATACACTTTCTTTGACTAGGTACTGCTTTTATTTATGGACTGTCTCATCTTTACTTTTGAGTGAAATTATTTTATGTTTTAGGTAGGTAGATTACCTAAATAATTTTTATAAAAGCAGTCTGACACTATACAGAAAAATCAAACAATTGTTTCATAAATATTTTAAAGAGTTCATAATGATATTTTGGATAAATCTTAACCCTAAGGAATGTGATTTGTGGTAAAACGGACAAGATCGATAATATAATATTAAATTACAATGTATAATTTACATCAATTTTAAAAGGGCACTTACTAGGGGAATCCCTACACGTACAGTGAAACTTGCAACACCGAAACAATTTTCAAACTATGTTGATTCAGTGTTACAAGTTTAACGAATTTTATTCTATCTACACTAATTATTATGAAAACGATTTTTTTATGAAGTCAGGGATGGTATGAAGCTTAATGTACCGTTTTAATGTCTTTTTAGCTTAAAAATAAGATTTTCAAAGATTTTGACACACGATGTTGTATAGTAGTTTATTAAGGGTGGACCTTTTTTCAATAAAAACGTTGTATATAAATATGATGATAATAAAAAAAGGAGATGAGCAAACATTAAAACAAATATGATTAGGTTTGAAGTGCGATAAGGACCAAGTACATTGTATTATTTAAATAACTATAAAACCGTTTAAAATATAACTTTACAATTTAGTCTTTAATTTTATATTGTCATTAGACTTTTGATTTAGAATAAACGTTCGGAGTAGGTACAATTAGTTTATGGTACAACGTTTAAATTAAAAATGTCTAGCAACACTACGCTCAGTCTAACGGTATCAAGGGACATTAAAATATTCGGGTTATGAAGCGTAGATGTAAAGAGAATCCTTCTTATATGTCCTATCCGACTGAAAGCATTAAAATTAAGAAAAAAAAAAGAATAAAATTGTCAATTGAGACAAGTATAGAGTATAGACTATTTACGTATATAGGAAATACGGAAGAAAAAAAAACTTATATTTTTTTAACAAAATAATTCAGATAAGTGGCCTATAAATTCACGAAAAGAAAACTGAACGATAGAAAAAAAATCAACAGTTAATTTAAAATTATTAGTCTAACTATGACAAGCTTTTTTAAAATACTTTCAAACGGATATTTTTAAAACAAAATGAAGGCTCTTACAACTACTCTTCATAATTCAGGCCTAAGTACTGTCTAGTTATTTATAAATCTGTGTTTTCAGAATATTATTGAATTGTTGCAATTTGGGTAGCATCATGTACTATAGAAACCAATCTTCAAGTATAAAAGTAATTCAGACCCAAAATGCAACAATACAACGTCTGCTGTCAATTCGTTTTCGTATTAAAACCTTATTTTTGCGGTAATTTCATACTTTTAACAATTTAAAAATAAAATCACGTAAAAGAAAACAATTATACAATGCCAAATTCACGCGATTCCAAAACTTACTCTATAAAATTTAATCCTACGCTACGATCTCACTTTCTGTGTACACAGTTAATCTAAATAGTACCTAGTTTGTTCCGCCTGGTCGAGTCAAAGAAATTCATCGAAAAGGTTCACTACAGATAGATATAAAGAGAGACTTAAAAATCATGAGCAAAAATCACTAAGAACGATCATTTAATACTTTATACTGCGACACGCAACCGTTTGATACTTGAAGTCGTCATTTTCCATACTAAAGTCTTGGTTTACGTAAACTCAGAGTTTTTAAAGTATAAAATTTGCTCATGACTTTAAAGTCTACATGAACGTAAAACTTGAGCATGTCCTAAAGTGTAGAAGGTTAAGGTCTAATTTAGACGAGCACAGGCTTTCGTTTCCGCTTGGCTCTGTGCCTTGGTCCTGTCGGTGCTATAAGCGCTTGAGGGCTGGCGCCGAAGGCTGGTGGAAAGGGTGGTACTGGCGAGCTAGGATGTCGCCCTATAACAGTCCAAATGTCCCCCTATACATTCATTGTGTCGTACACATTGTGATACCAAAAACATCTCTACAAATACCAAGGAAGAAAGGCTTAGAAAAGTGGAAATAAAATTAAATTTTTGTTCTGCTTGTTAAACTCGTAGATTTGATGATAACGACAATAAGCGTTCCGAAAAATTCGGGTTTTGTTGTTGGTTGTTTTGCGTCATGGTAACCACGACCACTGTTAAGAGACACTGCATTTTAAGAAGAAGAAATAGTAGTTAAAGAATTAAAGTAAAACAAATGCTTACAACTTGTGGCTGCTGATTCTGTGCGTGTTTCAAATTTCTCTCCTGTATCATTAGCTGATGCGCCGCTCTGTAAATTGTCATGTTACTTTCAAAAATTTAGGTGTATACGTGCGTCTGACATATGTCATTCAAGTATAGCGCGATGCCGAATGCTTGATAGTTGAAGCTTTTTATAGTCTACGTTACCTATAGATACTGTAATTTTTAAATATCTAAAATTATTTGCTGGGTTATATTATATTAATAATATTTCAATTAAAAATCACTAAGATTTTGTAAATTCTATAAAGAAAATACTAACTTAAGATAGTGAGCGTAATAAACACATTATACATCAAAATCAAAGTATTAGTTCCATACTCATTTACTACAGGTTATGTGCTGCTGAGAATCAGCTGAACAGTACCTTTATAGAACACTAGCTGTTGCCCGCGACTCCGTTCGCGTGGACTTTCATATAAACTGTGACCCTCCCTTTCCTCCCTTATAATCAATATTTTGTCCCGTTCCCGTGGGAATTTTGCAATATTCTGTTGCAAATAACCTTTAAGTTTAATAAGGTACCTACAAGCCAAATTTCAAGCGTCTAACGTAAGCGGTTCAGATTTTTTCATACTAATGTTTTTTCCCACTAACTCCCATTCCCGTGGAAATTTTACAATATCCTGTTGCTACTAACGTTTAAGTTTAATAAGGAACCTGCATGCCAAATTTCAAGCTTCTAACTTACGCGGTTTAGATTTTTCATACAAAGTTTTTTCCCGCAAATTCCCGTTCCCGTGGGAATTTCGGGAATTCCTTTCTTAGCGGATGCCTACGTCATAACATCTACCTGCACTGCAAATTTCAGTCCGATCATCCAGTAGTTTGGGCTGTGCGTTGATAGATCACTATGTAAGTCACCTTTGAATTATATATATTTAGACTACCAAGCATCCAAATCTTTTAATATAAACTAGTTTTTCGATTTGAAATAACATCTTTTCTTTTCTTAGTTATACTTTAATCTTATTATCTTTCATACCTGTCCATCTGTTCCTGGGTCATATCCAATGCTTCTTGCATTTCTCTCGACGTGTTCCTCACGAATTCAGGGTCACAGTATTTTCCCAGTCCTTGCTCGGTTAGTACCTGAAATTTAACTTGAGTTAAGACACCGGGCTGGTGAAGCATTTGTTTAATTATTGTAAAGTGGATTTTTGCGAACCGCGTTTGTTAAATAGAGAGAGGCGTACCTACATAAACACATGATTAGTTCCATTGGGAATTTTTGGTGGTAAGATATGATACGGAGACACCAATCTTCATTGATGAAAATTTCGGAAAATTATCATTTCATAAAGAGTACAGTTTCATAACAATAATATAAGTAATTTCAACTTCTATTGGGCCTTAATTGGTCTTCTAAGCAAAAGATGTTAAAATTTCAAACAGCAACAAGCAACAAGCGACTGAACTGCCCACCAACATTACATAGACTATTTTTGCTATACTAATAAAGTACAATTGTTTACCCTGGTTACTAAGCTTTCAGCTGATCCCACAACTGGGACTGAGGAGCTGTTCCGTGGACTTCCAGGAAGCGACATCACCCCCCTCCCAACACTATCGTCTCCTGCACAGATAATGTGTTTAAAGCTTTCTATTTTTAGTTCATCTTCAAATTGACTCTATATAAAAAAAAAATCGTTTGGTTTCCAATTTTAGTCAATCTGTGATTATTATGTATGAATTTTTAATATAATAAATAATAATAACAAAGTCACACTAAATTAATTAGTTACATATATAATTTTTACTTCATGTGAACGGTTTAAATATGCACTATTTTTACTTACATAGTTTTAAATTAAATTCTAAATCTGTTTAAAATATGAAACTAGGTCTAACTAAAAACAATGAAGTAGAGCATTTTAAAACCTAACTTGGGTACTATTGCTTCTAAATTTTGTCAATAAAATGATTAAAAAAATACTTTATACGTCGTAATAATAACCTCTATCAGTCTAATATCTATCTAATGTTCTAAATTCTGAAGCGTGGCAGCCTAAACTATAAAACTAAGCAGTGTTGCTATATAGCGATGATTGATTGTCGTTCTTGTGACAATTTATAATTAATCTATGATCTTACGTGCATTCTCTGTAGCAAGCAATCTTATTTCATTATCTAGTGATAAAAAATACACTGACCTTTAAAAAGAGACCAAGAGCTAATTTTGACCTTATATACTACCATCTCTTTCGTACGATACGCTTACTGCCAATTTGACATATAGAGCGTAGGAAAGAGATAGCGCTCTATGAATCTAATATCAGCTAATGGTCTCTTTCCAAAGGTTGGTATGGAAATTTCATCGTTTGATATTCGCGAAGCTAAACTATCAGCGATAATGTTAATTTGTTAGTTAAAAACTACATGCTGTTTTATGTGTCGTGTTTAAATTTATATTGTAGTTTAAAAATGTATTTATTTCCATTTGTATTTCAACAACGGAATAATAAATGAAAGAAAATTAAATTGTGATTTCGTGTTTTTTAAATAGTAAGTTCGAAACATTTTAAAAGTGCTGAATGTGTTAAAAATTTATAGTGTTTTTTGCGTAAGCCACGTGTTTTGTGTGGTATTGAAATATACTCAATTACTCATATTGTTAAAGGCCAGAAGATAATCCTGTAAAACTTAACAGTAATTAGTGCTTGATGAAATGTTTCGTAGAAAGTTTCCTTTTATTGAAATAATTATTACTCTTAAGTAAGCGCGTTTTGACAGTTACGCATTTACGTTTAGTCTATAATTGTCCTGCTGAAAATTTCAATAGGATTCTTTTTAATTATGTATAAAAATCGGCTACTTAAAAGTACATTATTTTGAAAATTTATAAGGATTTAGGACGACTTAGAATTTATACGCACATCTCTATTAATAACAACATTCAAAATTAAAAACAATTTCAAAGTATCAAGTTTACGCGCGTCGTAGTATTT
>JADANM010005856.1:784022-794131 GCA_026213755.1 Eurema hecabe | reverse complement strand
CAATTTACTTTCATAAAATCACGTGTAATTTTAGGTTAGAAACTAATTTTAAAAATTCCTTCAAATAATTTGTATCTGTCCAGCAGAAAAATGTCGAAGAAAAACTAATTAATTACAGCAGATACATTTTTCATTCTTAACAAGGTCATTGACATTGTCACTGTAATTGAAAATGGCCGAAACGTCAACGTCATTTGCCGCGAAATTTTCCCGCGTTATAACTAAAATTAACGTTCAGAAATACGTACTTACATTAAATAGGAATGTCAATCACGAACAATTTCAGATTTTAATCTTGACATTTCTCATTTAATATTAGCTAATTAATTTTCCTTTCAACATACAAGACAAAATGGAAATGTTTAAATTTTCTCATAATAATTTTTTTGCGTATCATTGAAATTTAGGAAAGTTAAGAGTTTCTTAAAACTATTATTTTATCATTATAATGCTGATGAGTTTGTTTGCTTATTTGAACTTATTCATGTGTTATGTCAAGAACTACTGGTTCGAATTGAAAAACTAGCCGATTTAGGCGGCGCCAGTGTACATTGTCCCAGTCGTGTTGTCTTTCTCGCACCAATACGTCAATTACGAGCGCGATTCTACCAATGCGCAGCTATTCTCGTCCAGCGCTAAACATAAATGACGCGTACTATAAATATGAATTAAATTCAAAATATTAGAAAACTTTTCATATAATAAAAATAAGAATCAAGGCATTAGCAATGAGCCTTGTATATGAGAAATTATATACTGTTTTGGTTTTCGGACTGAATATATAACACTCTGTAGATATATTAAATCTAGCCTATAATAGAGACGAAAGTTTGTGACTGTGTCCGTTTGTTCTTTACGACTAAACGGCTGGAACGATTTTAATAAAATGTAGGATGGAATTAGCTGACATCCTTTATTAACACATAAGAAAATAAATAAAAATACAAAATCATTTATCGCCCAAAAAACCATAACATACAAAATTACACAACTATAACATAGTACCAAAAGAATAAGCTTTTAAAGAAAACAATTGAAATCTTTACTGGGCATTAAGCGACTGTTTCTGTTCTATATCGACTATTATCGTTCCGGGCTTGCACCCGCAACACTAGTTTTCAATAGTCGCCTTTGCTGAACTTTCCTATTTGTAATTGTAATTGTAAATTCTAAAGACTTCTTTTTATTTTCAACCGACTTCAAAACGGAGAAGGTTCTCAATTTGACCCGTATGTTTTTTTATCGATGTTTGTTACGCGATGACTCCGCCATTTATGACCCGATTTGAACAATTTTTTTTGGCGTATAGGTCATACCTCATGGGTCCTATTTAAATATAATAAAAAACAACCCAAAGGGTGGAAGATTGGGGATGAACTTTTTTATACACAATATTTCCGCCGATTAAAAACCAATTTGAACGATTATTTTTTTATTATACGATGACTTACTTACGATACGATTATTTACTACGAACTATTAAAGCGAACTTTCCAATAAATATTAAATAGAAATCCAAAAGTCAATTAATTATTTTTAACTACCTCTACTCTACTATAAGCTACTATATGTTTTACAGCGAGAAAATACACAATTCATTTAAACCGCGGGTAACATCGCGGGGCACAGCTAGTGAAATGTATTCTGGAACCATCGAGATTGGTTAATTTATTTAATCTCAAATGCTTTGCATAGATATAACGTCAGTTGTCTAGACAGAGCCATCGCGTCGACTGTAATGACATCGGAGCTTATAAATATTTATATTTATTGCACTTTTTGTAGCTAATGTAACGCTGAGAGATATACGATGTACAGTCAACTACAGCAGTTGATGAAAATATTTATTTATTTATTACATTTCGTTTAAAACATTACGGATATCTCGATATAGCAGTAAAAAAATACAAGGCGGCCTTATCTACACAAAGATCTCTCCCAGGTAACTATAAAAGAAAAAGACCAACAACAAGAAAAAAAATAACAAAATATTTTAACACTAAGAGATTACCATGAGATTTAAATTTTCACTGTTTTACTAACAATGAGTCTATTTTTCTCCCATCATAAAAATATTTTTTAGCTACTGGATTTTTTTTATTAATGGATTCATCAAATTTTCACGGGCAAATACAAATTTAAAACTATTCAATAGAAATGTGATTATTCTCCTTAATAAATATAAATGCGAAACTTTGTTAGATATCAAATAATCATTTATATTAATTTATATTAATAAATGATTTCAATACACACATAATTTAATAATTTATCATTAAAAAATTATAATAAACAATCGTTTACTATTTACTTGTTTAACGTACTAGATAAATGGAGCGAGCCCAGGAGATGCAAAAAAAAATATACTTGATTTATAAAAACTTTAATTACAAAAGAATACAAGATTACTAAAATTAACTTTATATTAAATTAGTGACGACTGCTCGAAGTGTGAGCATGAAGTGTCGTGCTGGGCTGGCTCTGGCGGCGATGCTCGGTGACCTTCCGGGTGGTCCGATGTCCCGATTAATGCATCACGGTGGCCGCGATACCGCGAAACACACCTGTATGATGTTGCCCAATTGGGTATTGCTAACTCGGCAATACCTTAGGGTTCCGCTACCATAACTTACTTGAAAACAAGGGTTGGGAACACATTCATATCAATATTACTACACATAGATAATATTATATGGAACACCAAAATATCTCTTTAATACGCAACACTGCCAGCTGTTTAAATTGATAACGATTTACCGTCATCTGAAATGTGTTTTCTGTTGTGTCTAACGTGATTTAAACCTTCCTCTTGAACCACTATCTGATAAAAACCGTGATAAAATATTTTGCGTGGTCTTAAAGATTTAAAAGGATGCCCTCGAGGCATCCTCGTGCTACCCGCGTGGTTCACGTTCCCGGGGTAAATCCGGGATCTAAAGTACCCTATCTTTTAAGTATGATCCAACTGCACACGGTGTGCAAATTTTATAACCGGTTCATATCAGTAGTTTAGGAGTCAATTGCGTACAAACAATGTGACGCTTAATTTATAGATTAAGATGTAATGTTGCGTTAGTAACTATATATTGTATGTTTGTTATTTTATCCCGAATATGCCACTTAAATAGATATTACGCAAGTAAAACTGCGGTCTAAAATAAACGCGGATTACTCACGTAAGACGTATTTACAGGTTATAAGCTAACAATAATCCCCTTGACCCACAAACAAGCGATGAAACATTAAAACAAGCCGAAGACAATAGAACCATGACAGACGTTTCTCATCCAACGCCATTTGCATTTCGACAACGAACGTTTACATTAAACGTAGGAAATATTTTTTCAAAGAATTTATTCAGGTTTTGTTGATAGGTTTTTTTTTACCCGCCTGCCAAAGAAGGAGGGTAATGTTTTTCGAGTGTAAGTATGTATGTATGTCTTTTCCTTTGTGACCTCCTGTAGCCTAAACGGCTTGATGGATTTTGATGTATGAGGTATCGTTAGATTTGTCTTGATTACGGGAGTGTCATAGGATACATTTTATCCTAAAAGTCCCACGGGATAAAGACATAATTACTCTTTTTTTAGTGTGCAGTCGGGTATTTTGTTTTTTTAATAATAATTACTTGTTGTAGAAACCACTTTCAATACTGGCTTACTTGTCATATTATTACAAAACAATAATCGACCACCAATGTTTTTTATATATTATATACTAGCTGTTGACTGCCGACTCCGTCCGCGTGGACTTTCATATAAACTTTGACCCCCCGTTATAAAGTTTTCACTATTTTTAAGATGTATTCTGCTATTCCATCAACGAAATGTATAACCCACAAATCAATCACGAATCACGAATCAACAATAATCCAACGAAACAAAATTTGTCTAGCCGATCACGAGTTATAAGTGTTGTAATAAACGTGTCTTTCTTTTATATATATAATAGATAACATAGTTCTTCTCTGTAGAAACTGCCTTCCGAACTGGTGGTAAATTATTTATTTGTAATACTGGTGGTAAGGTTGACCATAGTCAGCCTAACAACACGACTCTACTATCTATAAATACTATGACACATACAACAACTGCATTTAAAGAAACAATGAAACTAACGTCTCCTTTAACTGTGTTATCACAATGAAGTTCAAAGATTCTTTCAGCTATAAACATCAAAGATTCTCTTAAACCCATAACTATTTTATGCCATTGTTAAAAGCATGTGAAATTGTCTAGTCGCGCTCCGTGGTTTTGCTCGCGTAGTTTATATTTCCTTTACATTTTAGGCTTATTTGTTTGTTAATTTATTTCTTGAAAATGGATACAAAGTCCTCCAGTCGCAATCTTAGTTATTTCTTTTCTTTCTTCCGTTTTTTTTCTGCCTTTCGTAAAGTGATAGTTAACTTTACGAATAACTTCAGCGAATCTTGGAGCAATCGGGACGGCGCTAATATGCACTCTCGAATGAATTCTTCATTTTCTGGACACTCATTAGCTAATTTACTGCAATACTCACTCACAAATTAAATCACTTTATTCACCAAAAAACGAATATTCAATCGAGTTTACAAATAGACGCCGCCAGATTCCCGCTAAAAACTCCTTGCATCTTAGGCTTGTCTCGGGTGATACCCTCCCACAAAAAATCGACGTCAAGTAATGACATTTCATCAGAGATGTTGTCTTACTTCCTTAAGTCACAACTTCCTTTTTAATTTTCGCTGCCAACACACTCGTGAGACACTAAACTTTACGACTGTTAATGAGGTGGTCGCTTATCATCATCACATAATACAACAAAATTTGACCCTTTTTCATGTATAATTGTATAAATATTATAATAGTCGAATTTTTGTTTATATTTACAATTGTATGTTCTTATTTTAAAAAGAGCGACTATCAGAGTGTCTTGCCGGATCTTCTCTGTAGAAACTGCCTTCCGAACCGTTGGTAAATGTTTTGTAATACCATGACGATTCAAAAGTGTTACTTTATGTAGCCTAATTGAATAAAGATACTTTTGACTTTGACTTTGACTTTGAAATACAAGAATATGAAGTATCCTATCTAATAATGTAGGGTATAATGTACCAGGAGGTTGAATTACAGATAAATCTTTTCTGTAGTTTTTTGACTTAAAGAGAAATAAACATTCAGACATATTCACAAATTTTCGCGTTTTTAATATTTCCAAGTTTTATTCAATGTATCAAATAATGTTAATTAAACACAAAAGCGTCGGTTTAGTTCAAAATGTAACCGTTGTTTAAGTATATAACTATTCATTATTGAAAAAACGGTTTCAATTGTATGAACAAAAGATGGCGTCAAGTATGAAACAAAAGCTCTATAACTGAACAATTCCAAGTGATTTTCAATCATTGATCGATACTAAAGCTATATGTAACCTATAACAAGTGGTGCCCCGTGGTTTTATCCGCGTTTTCCCGTTTCCAAAGAAAGGAAAGTTTGTAAAGGAAGTTGGTGTTTATTTCTGTTTTACGCAAAAACTTGTGAAAAAGTTTTGTTAAAATTCGACATGCAGGTAAATAAGACCTAGAAATAATACTATAACATATGCTATTTATCACATAGGTAATTGCGATGGGAACGGAAACTACGTAAGTAAAACTGCGGGGCAAGGCTAGTACAGATTAATTGAAAAAAAATGGCCGCATCTCGCCCTGTTTGGTCAGGTTTATATGTAAAGGTCGCGTCACGAATCTTTAGCGCTGAACGAAACCTGCGCAGAAGTCAAAAATAAGGTATCGAGGTAACGGCGCGGCGCGCGGGGCGCGTGATTGTCGGGTGCGCGAGCGTTGATTGGTTGTCTCAGTTGTGTTGTCTTTCTCGGACCAATACGTCAATTACGAGCGCGATTCTCCCGATGCGCAGCTACTCTCGTCCAGCGCTAAACATAAAGGACTCGTACTCTACTAACTTTATATAAATTGTATCTTTATTTTTCATTAATAAAAAAAAATTAAAAGTCAGTCCCTCACGGCCAAATACTCATACTCAAAACAAATTTAAGCACGCCTCAAATCTAGTAATTTTGACAGAATTGTTTGGCGAACTGTCAAATCTTACCGATTTGAGTACTACTTAAATTTAAATAGAACAAAAGACAAAAAACTTTTTAAACTAAAAATTAACTAACTAAAAAACTATTAAAATATAAAAAGGCTCTATTGACGTTGAAAAACTATAAAGAACATCACAAGAATGCAATATTGACGGTTTAAAAGAAATCTCATTACTCCGAGCGACGGCACGTGCCGGAATCGCTTTAAAATATTCTAAATATTATTCTTAAAACGCAAACTATAAGCTGTAGCGGGCTTCATATAATATATTTTATTATCACTACATCTATACTCTATACTAATATATAAAGCTGAAGAGTTTGTTTGTTTGTTTGAACGCGCTAACCTCAGAACTACAGCTTCGAATTATTTTTTTTTTTATTGAATAGACAATTTGTCGAGGATGGCTTTAGGCTACATAACATCACGCTGCGATTAAAAGGAGCGAAGAAATAATGGAAAAAGAAATCAACGTCGCGAGCAACGGCTAGTAGTACATATAAAACAAAATCGCTTTTCTGTCCTTATATCCTTATGAATTGGTAAGTCTTTAAACTATCCAACCGATTCTCATGCGTTTTTTTTATATTTAGGGTGATTCAAGAGTAAATTTTATATGTATAATACATGCATAATATATGCGAGCGTAGCCGGGTTGGTCGCTAGTAAATTTTATTTTATCAATTCATAATATAAAAAAACGTCGCTTTCCCTTGTCTTTACCTTTATATGCTTAGATCTTTGAAACTACGCAACGGATTTTGTTGTGTTTTTTTATTAGATAGAGTGATTTATATAGTAACTTTATATGTATAATACATACCTACATCGCTAGTCTACATAATATCATATTAAAAGGTTTGTTCAAAGCGAGAACACTATATTTTTTTTGTATCACTCGAAACAGCTAACAGTTATAAGAACGGGTGACTAACTGCATTTTTCTTGAATGATCCGATGAAAATTCGGAAAAATCGCTATTTTCTTTTGAGTCACGTTAAAATATCTCGAAAAGTTTAATGCATTCCGCGTACTGTCGGAGCGATGAATCACTTAAATGTATTTATATTTGTAAGTATTATTTTTGACGATTGTCGTTTTCGTTTTCTTCTTATTTTTATTTCTAGATTTAATGTTTAAAGGTTATTATTCATTATTATTATTACCGATATGTAACATGTAAACTTATAATTTCTGTATAGTTTACATTAAATATTAAATTCCACGGTAAAGTCTAAAATCTTAATAACCGATTCTTATGAATGGGCTGTCATATTATATTTATTCATTTATAAATATATATATTTTTTTTTATTGTATGAAGTGGTGAGACGAGCTGGATGGTAAGAGAAACGCCAGCCCATAACCAATGTAGTGCTACCCAGAACTTTGATCCGGGCAGGGTGCCCCACATTGACGCTCCCCATTTTGAGTCATAAGATGTTAAGACTCATGAGCCCAGTAATCACGCTGGCTACAGTGCCCTTCAGACCAGAGCACAGTGACATTTTCACGTCACTGTTCAGGCGGTAGAATGTCTGGCACTGTGGGGGTACCCACCCAGTCGGTCTCCTGCGAAAGAGACCTACCCCCGGTGAATTATAATAATTATATATTATTTATTACATGTATAGAAACATAACACAAACATAAATACAAAAATAGTAATTCATAAGAATACAGACTCCACATGGAAATGGCGGCCTTATGGCTGTGGGCCTGGAAGAAATGCTTCCAGGCAACCATACGTATAGGATAAAATTTGAGAAAATCACTTAATTCGCTAGTAAGAAAATATAGACACATATAGATACGTTTCTGTACGGTCCCTGATAAATTTTAAGCTTACCTACTGTATATTCATAATAATGTTTCCAAAAAATTATATTATTTTTTTTTTATGAATCAAACATACCTAAATAATAATATTGTCTGTAAAGACTCACCACTGACTGATCAAGGGCTCTGTATCTTAGATATAAATCTTGTAAAATTGCATATTGCTTTGCAGCTTCTGTTTGCGATGACCCAAAGGTTACGTAGCAACATTTAGTAGAATTACATAATATAAGGCCTACTAAAATAAAAAAATCTTATTTCTCTTTGTGTTATATCAAAAACTAGTCCAGCCTAAAAGCATTTGCCGAAGGCCACACCGATACAACCATTAAAATTGGGCCTAAAATAGTTATGACGTGACCGTTAATACACAAATTTTGCAATAAAACAGACGCGAATCTATATTAGAGGTAAAACATTACGCATTTGATAAGCTATACGTATACGCGTTCAGACAAATACAAAACTATATCTTATATTATATAGTCCCGCGGTTTTACCCGCGCAGTTCCTGTTCCCGGGTCAATACCGGGATGTAAGCTATCCTATCTTTTAAGTTGGATCAAACTGCACATGGTGTGCGAATTTTATTATAATCGGTTAAGTGGTTTAGGAGTCCATTGAGGACAAACATTGGACAACAAGATTTATATATATTAAGATAATAAACATATGTATAAACTGGCCAGCCTGTGCCAGCGACTTCGCCCGCGTAGAAAAGTGACTTTGGGCAGCATTTTTTAAAATGCCTAACCCGCGCCAACAAACGTTCAGCGAGTTCAACGTGATTCTTTAAATTGCCATAACTTTTTTATTTATCAACCGATTGACATGAATTAAAGACTAAATGTTAAGTTAAGCTTACCACAATATATCATTGAAAACCCATGTAGATAGGATAAGCTGTTTCTGAGATTAGCGTGCACAAACAAACAGACAAAAATTCCAAAAATCATTGTTTTGGGTTCTATTGCATTAATAACTATATTATATAATATTTTTTCTCAAATATCTTTCAGGTACAGACAGCGACTCGTTACGTTTTTGTTATATGTATAGATTACGTGTCATGTTGTTTGTCCGCGATTGACTCCTAAACTACTGAACCGATTTTAAATTAAATTTGCACACCGTGTGCATTCTGATCCAATCGCTTATATCCCGGTATTGCGCCCTGAACGGGAACTTCGCGAGTAAGACCGCGGGGCTAGTCATTCATAGTTTAATAAGTGATGTCATTGCGTTTTTCGCGGTAAGTGAAATGGCCTAAAATCCTTTACTACCCTTCCTTCCTCCTTTATCCCATTTATATTCCTTTATTTATCAACAACTGTTAATAACACCTTTTTAAAAGCCGACAACTCATCTACATTTACATACGGATATTATCACATATTAACCAAGTAAATTAAAATCAGTTGTAGTATCTATACTAATATTATAAAGAAGTTAAGTTTGTGTGTTTGTTAAATTGTAAGGGGTAATCTCGGAATCAACTGAACCGATTTTATAATTTCTTTCACCAATAGAAAGCCACGTTATTGCTGAGTGTCATAGGTTATATACTAAAAATACAAAATAAAAAAAGGATTATTAATGTTATGCCCAACAAAGGGACACGGGTCAGCTAGTATTTATGAACCAACTTCAAAAACAGGTATAACTTTGTCATTTATGAACGAACTTTGATGTGTTTTTTTATTTCCAGGTCAAGATGAGTGCCGAAGCAGAGGACACAACTCCGACCCCCACAGCAACCCAGCCAGATGGCGCGGGGCCCCTCATCCAGGTGCCCGTGGCACCGCGCAAGCCGCCGCGCCGGGGCCTCAAAGTGCAGCCCGAGAGACCCAAGCGTGCCCTATTCTGTCTCTCTCTTAAGAATCCTCTGAGAAAGCTGTGCATAGATATAGTTGAATGGAAGTATCCTTTTTTAGAAGAATTTAGAAGTATTTCGGAGTGTGTTATATGATATTATGATGGGATCCAAATTTTATGTGATATTTCTTAATTCGAGAGACTTGACAGATATTTGAGAAATTTCCTTTTATCTTTCCGCTTTCCTTAATAGCTTTTCCCTTTTATAAAAAATCCTTTTCATATACTCTCTTAAAGTTACACATTCGTGAGGGACTTTTTTTGCGACTTTTAATGGGTTGAGTTCGCTTAACATTAGACGATTACT
>JADANM010005856.1:727984-745848 GCA_026213755.1 Eurema hecabe | reverse complement strand
ATTTTTTTCAAAGAATAAAACAAAATACTTATTCATTTCGGCTACACAGTAACACTTGAATCGTCCTAGTAGGTATTACAAAACATATGGTGTAAACACCACCGGTTCGGAGACCAGTTTCTACGGAGAATAACCGGCACGAAGATATGTCAGCTCTTTCAAAATCACATAAAAACAACAAGATACATACATTTTCATACACGAAAGAGGATCACTTTCCTGCGAGCGTCAACCAACAATGTTATATAGTGATTGGAACTAGTGGGGAGCGTCGGTGTAGTGAACCTCTATCCGGAGTTTAGCTTTAGCAAAGTTCCAGAAGCACTGCACTGGTTATGGGCTGGACATCAACAAGATACCAATAAATTTAAAACAAAACCCCGACAATCTATTTTTGACAAAATTATATAAATGGCTGACTAACAAATGTTTTTATTGTATTAAAGAATTTTTTGACAATTAATTAAACCGAGCATTAACATAATAATGTATTTCCGATAAAATATAATTTTTGCATGCTGTATGAAATGCGGCTAAACATGGTACATGTTTCATCAAAAATGTAAATAACAACTCGATACTCATGTTTATATGCAAATAAATGATTTATAATTTTATTTATGGCTTTTCTCTTAACATAAGGAGTCCGTCCAGCTCGTCTCCCCACTTCTTGGTTCAAAAAAAACTTTCTAAGGACGAAGGTAATCCCTATTCTATATTCCTCTTCTGTAATACTCTTGTCTTCTATAAATTAGGGATTCGTTTCTACAGCAAAAGAAATGGATAAACTTTAAAAAGGTTACATTTGCAAACATATCTTTTAACTAAGCTACAAATAGCACTTTTAAATCGTCATGGTATTAAATATTATGACTTTTATCATATTATAACAGTTTAAGTCTCTCGCTTTGAAAAGCTAATTTTTACAGAAATAGACCTCACACCTTACATAAAAATGCAAAATATATATTGTTATAACTATTATGTAAGTGAAATATAAAATTACTATAGGCTGTTATTCCTTAATAGTTAAATTAAATATTTAGTTTTATGTAATTTGCTGCACCCTTACAGGGTTTATAGTTTTAACGAACTGTGTACATTGTGCAATATAAATAAATAAATACCTTCATACTATAATAAATACCTTATAAGATACTAAACCTTGAAGGTTTAAACGTCGATACCGCCCATAATTTATAAAAATATACATACCAACAAAGTCCATTAGTTACACAGTAATAAGCAGACAATTAAAACCAGTCAAGAGCGTAGCGGCTCTACGAAATGTCGTAGAGGGCCTACGCTACGGCGCTACGAGTTCTTTGACCTTGACTGATAAGTACCACGGTATTTTTAGTAATAAGAATTAACTTGTATTTTTTTAAATAAATTATTGTGGTTTTGACTAAATTATACTCCAGACGTTTAAATCAACACTAGTTGTGTTACGCGGTTGTACCCGCCTAGCTTTTGTTTCAGTGTCAATAATATTCTTGTGGATTATTCATCATTATTAAAATTCTTCTACAAATAAATATATTTTAGGCCTAAATTATGAACACCGTTTTTGTCATGCATAATAGATAATTGTTATCTTATGTAATTGTTTGTGTATATTTAATTATGTATGATGTGGTTGTACTCAATAAATAAATAATAGTATAAATAAATATATCCCTATATCTTTATCTACCTTCATGCCAAACATCAGCCAAATCAATCCAGTAGTTTTACGTGAATTAAATAAATGCAATTTAATACATAATACACATATCTGTTTGAAAACAAGGTCATATGAGTTGTACAATAGAAACTAGATATAGGACAGTTGGTAGATATCAAGTTTATTATGAAGTGTCTATCTGTGAAAGTTAGTTCCTTCGTTTAACTGTGTATCATATTGTAATAGGGCAGTGCTATCTGGCAGGCAGTTGCTGGCTAGTCCGGAGTGCCACCCTTACACAGAAAACCAAATCAAGTAATCTATATATATAAAAGAAAGTCCTGTTAGTTACTTCACTTATAACTCAAGAACGGCTGAACCTATTTAGCTTGGCAGGGAGGTAGTTTAGAGCCAGGAGAAGGACATAGGCTACTTTTTTACTGGAAAAAAGGCTTATAAGGGAGGAAGGGCGCGCGCTCAAAGTTTATATGAAAGTTCACGCGGACGGAGTCGCGGGCAACAGCTAGTGACTAATAAAGAGATGTCATTGCGTTTTGTTCGGTAAGTTATTCCTATATGTTCGAATTACTTTTCACTTTATTTTTATAAGTTTCACTTTAGGTTGTCAACGCTGTATTGGGGCACTAAGTTATACGCAATGATATTATATCAAATAGATTTGTTATGCATTATGCATTTGCACAATTTTGGAGATGCAAAAACATTCTAATTAGAACATCTTGCCTTTAGGTGATTCGTTGCCGGTGCATTCACACGCAACTGTCAAAACTAACTATCTCTTTTTCTGGTTGGTATTATCATTTCTCTCTTTCTATGCGGTGCTTACCGATGCTGTGCGGAACTCTTATTTTAGTTGATTTAGATGGGTATAACATATCTATTATATAATATCATTGGCCATATCGGCTGTTCATAAATGGAATTCCCCGATATCAAATATAACAAGAAACCTAATAGGTACCTTAAAATTATAGTCACAATAACAAGACTAAAGATATTTTCTCTATACTATATGTGTATAGAATAACCTTTATTTTAAGTTGGGAAATGCTAATAGGATGGGTTATGTGTTTTTTACTGTTCAATCTCACCACTGCAGGCAGGAATCACCATCATGCCTTCCGCAACCAATATGAATTAATCTTAACAGCTTTCTTAAGAGTCATTTGTAATATTAAAATTCAGTTAACTAAATAACCAATACACATAGACGTATAACGCATAGACTGATAGTCCTTTAATGTAAGTGAAGTGTTGTAAGTGAAGCCAAAACTGTATATGCGTAAGTGTAAAAAGCATGTTCTTATAGAGTATAGACAATGACACACACACAAGCGCAACGATAATGTTGCTGTTATATGAAATTTATCCTAGAAATGTGGAAAAATTTAAATCTACGGGCAACATACGAATTTTAATGCACTGCAGCAACGTTCTAGGTAAGTAGACAAAATTGTCTACCTTAAAATGACTTCAGTTTGCGTGCTCATATTCCGATTCTAAGTGTTATATTCTATGCCTACACAAATATAAAAGCAACAAGGACTACTAAAATGTGACCGGTAAAATTATAATCTACGAAACACGAATTTTGATACAATACACTGCAGCGACTATCTGTGTAAGTAGACAAAATTGTCTATTTTGAAATGGCTTCACTTTGCGGTTCTACGTGTTATAATTCTATGCTAATACAAATATAAAAGCAACGATGATTCCTAAGATGCGACCGGTGACGGTCGTGCCAGTCGGTGCCAACTGGCGCTGGTACCTGGTGCCAGCCACAATCAAGCTATTATTGTTTAATTGTGACATTTAGCTCCGTGGCATTGTACAAAACATCTATATGCGTTAATTATAAAGACTCGATTAAAATTTAAAATATGGACAACAAAAGGATAATAACATTTAAGAATATTATATAACATTAAATAGTACATTGGTAGCGTTGGCTTTTAAAACATAGTATCCATACTAATATTATAAATACAAAAGTAACTCTGTCTGCCAGTCTGTCTTTCCATCACGCTAAAACTACTGAACGGATTTAACTGACTTTTGGAATACAAGTAGATTAGACTTTAGTCATTTTATTACTCTTTATTCTGTTATTGACACCAAAACCATATCATTCACTCTGAAATTGTTAATTAAAATAAAAAAAAAACTCATTAAATAGTTGTCGAGTACAACCTGTACAAACACAAATTGAATTAACAACTGCATAAAAGTTAAGTTAAAAACTCTTTTCATGAGAAACTACGCAAGTCTATATCCCACTTCTTTGGTTCGTTAAATGGAAATTTTTAATAAGCAAGCCAGCACGTGGACCATTCATTATGGCTGGAGGGTCGCAATAATGATCTCTGAGACATTTTTCACGTCCAGCGACAGCTAATAGCCTTTTCGTCTAAACGGTTTACATTTCGATAAATCTATCTATACATCTATACATATAATAAAAACGTAACGAGTCCCTGTCTGTACATGGAAAATATAAGAAAAAATTTTTTATAGCAGACCTTTATTAATCCAATAGAACCCAAAACAATGATTTTTGGAATTTTTGTCTGTTTCTCTGTTTGTCTGTTTGTTTGTGCACGCTAATCTCAGAAACGGCTTATCCTATCTAGATGGGCTTTTCAATGATATATTGTGGTAAGCTTAACTTAACATTTAGTCTTTAATTCATGTCAATCGGTTGATAAATAAAAAAGTTATGGCAATTTAAAGAACCACGTTGAACTTGCTGAACGTTTGTTGGCGCGGGTTAAGCATGTTCAAAATTGCTACCCAAAGTCACTTTTCTACGCGGGCGAAGTCGCTGGCACAGCTAGTATAAAATAAAATTTCTTATAACAACATGTTTCGCATAAAACAAAGTCGCTGTATCCTTTCTGTCCTTATGTGTACTAAAGTTCGGATATATTATATGCATGTTTGTTAGTCACGTAAAAAGTAAAAATACTAAATGCGCTGAGATTTGGTATACACGTTTATTGAATCCTATATTAACACTTTGGAGTTTTACACGGTTTTCTGAGAAAAATAATTGGGCATTCGAGAAAAATTTGAATGTAAAGAAAAATTTAATAAAATATTACTTATATTATATATACTAGCTGTTGCTCGCGACTTCGTCCCCGTCGATTTATTTTTCCATTATATTATCTTCGATCCAATTAGTCGCAGCGTGATGTTATGCAGCCTAAAGCCTTCCTCGATAAATCGTCTATTCAATAAAAAAATAATTTTTCAATTCGAACCAGTAGTTCTTGAGATTAGCGCGTTCAAACAAACAAACAAACAAACAAACTCTTCAGCTTTATATATTAGTATAGATTTCGCTTTTATATGCTTTAGCTGAAAAGTGGTCATCGCCGTCCGGGAACACTCGTAGAGTTTGACAGCTCTGGAGTGAGTTGCCAGCCTTTCATACTTACTACTTAGGTATTCATTTTACAACACGCAGTGTTTTCTGTTTGCTTTTTAATTATATAAATTATAATGCAATAGAGCTGCTCCCCTTGATAATAAATCACCTATCGTCAATCGCAGACCGAAAAACCTCGCGAACACGTCATTTGTTTAAAAGGGTAAAAATGGAAGGGTCCATTAGACACTCTAAGATAGCAAAAAAAACAAAAAATAAAAAACACTTGTTCTAGCATAACAAACGGCACTTCAAATACATCAATAAGCAGTCTTGTAGCTAGGAAGTGATATTTTTCAGCGAACCATGGCGAAGCTCTTCCTGTCCCGCCCCACTGGAGAAGGCGGCCGCACGATTGCCACGAAGATTGCCCCCGTCAAAAAAAAGGCAATCATGGCGAACACTCCGAGCAAAACGCATTAACGTATCTCTTTCTTTTTATTGTTATTTCTGTTAATGTGTGTGTGATATTGATGTTGCCTTTGTTAAGAGAAAAGAAATGATTATTATTATTATTATATTATTATTATTATTATTCTTTAGATCGCACAAATTACAATAACATCGTATGTAAAGTCTCACTTAGATGCTCGTTTATCATTGAAACGTCAAATATTATCATATTGAGAGCTAACGTAGACAAATAAATATATCTAAAAGCTTCTTTCATGTTATCATTAATTATAAACTTTTGATGTTTCTGATACATGGATATTCGTAATGTGTTCGCTGGAAAGTTCCAATGTGGAAAAATTCCAGATACATTTGCGTTCTCTATGAAATTCCAATATTTATGATTCATTATGTACCTAATAAAAATATTTTACGTTTAACTTATATTCGAAATACTACATTTTTTTTAATCTTAAGTCAAATGTACTCGTACGAGACACTACAGTAAAATCCATTTACATTTTTACGTAATAGAATACCACAACTACTTAAAAACGATCAAAATCTATAATTTTAAGGATACAAATACTAACATCATAAATATCGTTCAAAAAATTAATTAAATGCTTTTAAGTTTTCAAGTATTAATTTGACTAAAACAAAACCTCTTTACGCAAAATCAGATAAATGAATAACTACATTTTTTGATTCAATAATAATAAATATCTCTCAATAGCTGCTAACTGAAACTGCTTTCCGAACCAGCGGTGTACTAAAGTTTTGTAATACCATGACGATTCAAAAGCATTACTATATGCAGCCTAGTTGTAAAAATATGTTATTGGCTATTACTTTAAATAAAAAAAAAATCCTACAAAGAAAAACTAACCAAAATTCTCAATATTACAATTAGGTACTAAAAATACTTATAAGCTTACCTAATAATATACAACGCACTTTAACTTAAAAAAACACTTCGGAATGCCACAATTTATCACTTTATACTCACTTCACATTATTATATAAAAAAAAACTTTACAAATCAATAAACTTCCCTTCGAAACCACACGGGAATTTTGAACCGAACTTTGCTTACAAAGAACTAATAAGAGATTAACATAAAATTTACTTAATACAAAATCTAAAGCCGTGCGAAGCCGGGGCGAGTCACTAGTCGTTTACAGATTTAGCGTGCGCTCGCGCAGCACGTTAGCTAGCGTTGTGAAATTCAAATTATAATTCAGCGTCGATATTTTTAGAAGTCTAATATAGATTATAGATGCATGCCGGTAGGCGTTACGATGGAATTATCTGGTGGTTTTTTTAAACTGATTCCAGTAAAAGTCTAAGGGTAATAAGAATTACGATTTTAAGAACCGAATTTTTCTAATTTACGTACCAATACTTAGACTAGACTTTGTTTTAAGAAGTATTCTTTCCAGAAAAACTTTCGACTACTGATCGTTAATTTTTAATAATAATAACTGCTTATCAATCAATACATATAATAAAAACGTAACAAGTCGCTGTCTGTACATGTAAGATATATGAGAAAAAATATTATAGGAGACCTTTATTAACGCAATAGAATGAAAAACAATGATTTTTGGATTTTTTATCCGTTTGTCTGTTTGTTTGTGCAAGCTAATCTCAGAAACAGCTTATCCTATCTAGATGGGGTGTTCAATGACTTATTGTGGTAAGCTTCGCTTAACATTTAGTCTTTAATTCATGTCAATCGGTTATTAGATAAAAAAGTTATGGCAATTTAAAGAATCACGTTGAACTTGCTGAACTGTTGGCGCGGGTTAAGCATTTTCAAAAATGCTGCCCAAAGTCACTTTCCTACGCGGGCGAAGTCGCGGGCACAGCTAGTTGTTAATAAATATCAAATAATAATTTAAAACTAAAGTAAAGTGAAAACGAAAAGGCAACAAAGTATATCGCCTTTTAAGGCAGCCTTATCACTGTTAATAATTTTACGACATTCAAAATACCAAAGGTAAAATATTGCTTCTCTTACAATATTAATTTTCTTTAGCTAAAGCGAAGTATATTTTTTTGGCTCTAAGTAATTATCGACAGCAAGTAAAGCAAGTTAGTCTAAGTCTAAACATTCAATAGCGCTTTAACCAATTAAAGACAAATAAACCTTTCCTCGGGTTGTTGTCACTTATATTTGACCGGAAAGGTCAAATGCGAGGTCAAATATTTTATTTACAATGAAATAGATACGTATTTTTAAACCTTTAAGATAAGGTACTGCAAATTACATAGTATTAAACAAAATCGCTTTCTTTGTTCCTATTTGCCTATACTTAAATCTTTAAAACTACACAACCGATTTTCATGGGGGTTTTTACTGTAGTAGATTTTATATAGATAGAGTGAGGAAGGTTTATATAATACATGCATTTAATATATGCGTGTGAAGCCGTAGCTGGTCGCTAGTTTATTAATAAAATATAAGCTATACATACCTAAAACTACTAAACCTTCACCTTGTAAACTTTATTTATAACAAATAAATGAACCGCCAAATGTGTTTCTAAGAGCATAATATTCCTTAAAGAACGAGGATTGAGAATAACTGAAAATATAATATAACCTTTTTGCTATTTCGTAATAGCTGTCAAAAATAAAACCTCCACAGTTAATTTTATAAAGAAAAAATATTTCAAAAGACACTCGTTCTTTTTGACATAATTATCAAAAGTAATCAAAATTTTCAGTCCGCCACACAGGGAAATTTCAAAAAAATAGCCAAGTAAGTATTTAAAATTAATTTAATATGTATACCGCATCACGTAACAATAGTCAGAAACTCTATCGAATTGGATTTAGTGGTTTTATAAGTGTACGTGCGATTTGACCCAAATCATAGAACTAAAGCGAATATTGTATTTGTATTAGAATTGCCTTGTCAGATTGTATGTAATTATTTAGTATAAAACTTCAAGGAATAACATTAAGAAATTGTAACACAAAAACATCACTCGCGTTTCTATTTTGCAGTCTCTTTTCGCCCTCTTTTCTTCCTTTATTCTCTTTTTATTCTTTCTTTATCTTCCCTCTTTTATCGGTCCCTCGAGATCCAAAACTACTCAGTTATTAAGCTTCAATTAACGCTACGAAAACATACGTAAATTCTCTAGTAACTTAATCTAATACTTTAATGCTATGAATCGAGCAAATTTGGATGTCTTCAACATCGAGTTTGGAGATTCAGGTCTGCCATCCTGGGGTACATAGATATGTCTTTTGATGTTTTTTTTTTAATTTTATGGCAAATTTTGTACCCAGAAATTTTAATACACATTGTTGTCAATTAAAGAATTTTAAATATGCGTTGTGGCTGAACTTTAAAATAAATAAATAAAATAAATACTTGGTAAACTTACAAATTGGTGGGGTACCCCTGGTAGGTGGTAGTGATGTTTCAGACGATGGTGTCGGGCTGAAGATGGGCCTCTTGCACGACGCCCTGCTGCTTATCACCGCGTTGATCACCTTCATCACCGGAGTGCAAAGCTGCACCAGAAAAGTCTACATCGCTTGCAGGAAACCGGCGCCGTGTGGCAAGTGATGTGAGTAGCCAAAGTCAAACATAATGAGTTGAATGCAACTAGGCTACATATAGAAACACTTTAGTACGTAGATATTACAAAACATTTACCACCAGTTCGGACGACAGTTTCTACAGAGAAGAACAGGCAAGACACTGTGATAGTTGCTGTTTTTACTGACTATGTGTAGCGACCTACCCGTCCGTAATCGCTAAGCCAAAAATCTTATAAATATTGTACCTCTTAAAGAATTAAAAATTATGATAATGCTTTAAAAAGGATCGGATAAAAGGGGTTGAGTAATGAAAAATTGCCCCCTAGTGTTTAAATTCACCAAAGAAAGGAAATCTATTCTCAATTAATTCAAACTTATGTTATCTTTATAAATAGGGACATCTTTGAGGAAGTTTATTATTCTTTCTCTACACTAATATAAATAAATTATTTCTACTATTGCTCGAAGTACATAGCGATGTAACTAATTATCCTCCTGTTTTACGAACAAACGATAAATCTAACTTTAACCAACCAACAATAGAAAATTACCAACACTGTATTGAGCCAACAGTTAGAATACAAATGATGTACACGATCCGATAACAAATTGTCTGTCACATAAATTGTCGATGCCGGAATTGAATCCGAACCTAGTTTAGCATAACCCAATGTACCTACTGGGTCCCACGAATTTACTATACTGAACCTATCTTATATATTAAAAGAAATTAATAGTGTACCCCCCGGTACACTCAGGTACCTGTACCTTAGTGTACTGTTAAGTATTCTATAGGACCTTTTATTAATGTAGCAATTGTAATTACTTGGAAGGAGCTTTAAATTTAGACTCAATTGTTTCTGGAAATTATTTTTAAGTAAATTGTTTTCTTCAATTCTGATGTAGATGAAAATTATTTTAAAAGTAGGGTCCTCAATTTTTTCTTAAAATGAAATTTATAATAACAATATCAATTCTTAAACGCCCGTAAGGGCAGATTATTTTACAGCCTATAAGAATATTGAAATAACTTTAAATGATAAGCAAAAATTTGGCAGCAACAAGTCAGAAAACATGGATTTTAAAAGGCACCTTATATTTTTCTATAGGATTGCAATTTATACTTGCTTTTATTTTTCCTATTCGACCTATACCTCGGGAAAATAACCACTAATATTGCTTTTATAAACCTCTACTTTACAACGTCTAATTTGGCTAACAGCCAAGTTCAAAAAGGCGATCGTACAATCTGCTTTAAAATTGCCAAAAAAGCAGACTTTTGAATTAATGGCATTATGAACTCTCTGGAGCAACTTGAAAAGCTTTTGTAAACACGACAAACAAATTGCGATAACTTTCCTTGTTTGCAAAATTTTAACTTGGCGAAAGTAATGTTGGAATTCTGGAATACTCTGAAGCTAGACTATAACCACACTTCTAGAGTAACCCTATTTCATATTAATGATTTGGTATTGCGAAATCGCTATAATGTTTTATGTATTTATTTCGTAAAGCAACCAGTGTCTTAACGGATTAATTTAAGGTCTATTGATTCCCTTGGTTTAAATCGTCTAGTAAAATATGTATAAATAACAAATTTAAATCGCGTTTATTTATATAGGTTTAGGTATCGTATATTGCACTGGTCATTTAAAATCAAAGTCCTTCTAGAATTAAACTTAATAATAAAATAAATATTATTCAGTTTCAAACTAACTAACCTTGTTTCCATGAAAAACGTAACTCTCGCCAAAATACTAATTCTATCTCTACTTTTCAGACACAATGGGAAAAGTGAACTGGTCATTCCTGTATTTGTTCCTATTCACTCTGATTTCGATGTTGGCGTCCGCGAGCGCTTGTAGGAAGAAAATACCTTGCAGTGGAAGAGCGCCTTGCAAGCGCGGTCCTTTCAAGGAGTCCTTATGAGAATTCCTACTACCAAGAGAACGTCACTCCGAAGCAAAAATTATAGACTAGCCAGATATTTCGTACCAAGGGTTTGGGTAAAGTTTGGATTAACAGGCAAGGCATTAAAAGGCAAGATGAGACTGCTGAACGTTACAAGAAACTAATGACCTTTCAAAGGAAACAAAAGAAGCTAAAATTCTCGAAGCCGCTATGAACCTAGCACATACCCTAATGTATTCTAAATGTAAAACGTTCGGAAATACACCAAGTACTGTTTGAAATTGTTTTTCTTTATCATAACTATGACGTCACTCTGACAAAACCCTATCGCTAGAGATTATTTGATTTGGGTCAAATTCCACCGCACGTAGCTTTGGAAGTTTTCGATGTGTTAATGCATTTTTGGTTGCAGATGGTGGACTGACTTGAATCAAATGTTCTCTTTGCAGGGCCGCGGTTGGAACTCAATGTAAGCATCGCTTGGGGCTGGTGGAACCTGCGACGAGGAAATCGGGTTTGAGATTGAATTTCTTACCGTAATTTGCTCGTAGCTTTCCAAGTTGTTTACGTTTTGAGAGCTAAGAATATCGGTTAAAGAGCTAAGAACTTTTTGTGAACGAAATGCAACCACAATGGGTTTTAAAGGAGGGGTTTGTTTGTTTGTTGTTTTGCTGGAAGACAGATTTTTGTGTAAGAATGTAATTTGTGTAATGGACTAAGTCGAAAAGATGGGAACCACGCAATTATAACATTGCAAAGCTCTGTTTATTTCATTATAATTCATTCATTACTCATGAATTCGATTTTCTAAATACCACTACAGATATAACATCCTATGTTCGCTAACGCGTAGGTTAATGATAAAAATTAAAGCGTCTCACCCAAATGACACGTTCTTACGAAAAATTTGCTGTTAATAATAACTTTTGAAAGTGGACCATGTACATTGACTAATAATATCACAACATCTCCCATTAGAGCCTTAGAAATTACGATGTTACATATAATCGAGAATCCATCTTTAGTTCATAAGCGAATCGAACTAACTTTCGTCTTTACATTAATAAAACCATAATCAGAGTTAACAAAGAAAGATTTAAATGTAAGACTGCTTAAAAGCAAAGAAAAACAAATATATGTACTTTCAATGAAATAAGCTTATTGACAAAAATATATTACTTACAGATAAAATCTGTACTGGAAACTAGTCAGAATATGAACCCAAAGTATGCATGTATGTCTATTGTAATGACAAACCCTACTAGGGTTGAATAATACTGCTGAATCGATTTGTTATTACCACGTGAAATAATCGTTTGGTTAAAAAATGTCTTTTAAGAGTCAATGGATTAATATCGTCTTTGTAAATAATATATTTATTGATTCTTTAAAGGATTAAAGAATCAATGCAAAAATATCATTTATAAAAAAAGAAGGGTGAAACTTAAGAGAACAGATTAGTTAATTAAATATCGCACAACGTTTGATAAAGCATATATTTACCAATCTACTACCACTACTTCATTTCATCTTTCCTACGCACACAACAAAAGTGTCTATTAAAAATTAGCATTCGTAAAACCTCTTCGTCCACATATTAAAGTACGAATACCAGAACGATGAGCCTATGATGGTATTGTGGCGGCTGGTGGCAGTGGTGCTGACGCTGCTGGAGCTGGTGCACGCGTGCGGCAAGAAGAACGTCACTTGCAACCCTGGCAACCCGCCCTGCAAGCGTTAGGGGTGAGCTACCACTCTGTAGGACAACTAGGATACTCCTATTATCCTAATTACTGTTATGTGCTTCGAGAAGAGACCCTTTTAATTCCAATTTTCTCCAAAGCTGTGAAGCTCCACTGTGTTCGTGTTTATATAAAAAAATTACTTTAGGACGCATGTTCTAATATACCGCAGTGAAGTCCCAGTTAAAGCTAAGGTTGTGTCGTGGCAACTACAATGACGGAAACTTAAAATCCGCGTTTTCTTTTGAAAAATATAATGATGTACCTATATTGCAAATGTATTTTCCTATATGGATCAAAGTGTTACCACAGCACCGAGTGGCTGAATCCCTTTTCATATGTTTGACAATTGGTGTCTACCTTAACTTGCTACAATTTTTTCATAAAAGCAATCGAGTTGGCGCGTCACTATGGTAAGAGATCAGCGGCGCCCATTAGCATTTGCGTTGTCGAGAATTCTTCCAGCCTTTACGAGAGGAACGTTCTTTAGAAGGTCCCTAATTTGTGTTAATGCCTAAAATAAAACAGTCTCTAGTTGTTTCTAAGTTAACACGTTGGTGCGTGTTGCTCGCAGTGGTATGGAAACAGAGCTATTTCAAGAGGTGGTGGTGTTGCTGGTGACGCTGTTGCTGTCCTACCTCGAGTCGTGCTTCGGCTGCACCCGGGTGCGCTACAACGACTGCCACGAATCGGATGCCAAGTGCAAGAGATAAGGTGTCATTATGAGCAGACCAATTACTAATTATAATTAAGGGTTTGAAAGAGAGGAAATTGAGGGAACATTTTTTCACGCACCTAAAACTTGTGTATAGGTTGCGTCACGAATCTTTAGCGCTGAACGAAACCTGCGCAGAAGTCAAAAATAAGGTATCGAGCTAACGGCGCGGCGCGCGGGGCGCGCGATCCTCGGGTGCGCGAGCGTTGATTGGTTGTAACAGTCGTCTTGTCTTTCTCGCACCAATACGTCAATTACGAGTGCGATTCTACCGATGCGCAGCTATTCTCGTCCAGTGCTAAACAAAAATGACGCGCACTATTCCTACTGATGATTCTGTATACGCAAGATGTAAAAAAACTTACTTCTAAAATTGATAGATTGTGGTATGATAGAAAGAATGTGGACTAAAATTGAAACCCAATTTTTGTATGGGTACTATCTGTACATTTTGGTTTTCTTGAGTCCTTATTCCACAATAAGGAGAGTAACCGGCCTTTTTTGTCCAGCTATGGTTAAGCCAAAAATAATGATTTAAGTAATTATTGTTTGGACTGTAGAAATTTAAGTATAATCTATAACGTAGGCGAGATATAGCTTTAAAATGTTTAATATTATAAAAAATTGTTTATTAGATTTTTTACAAACTGAAGCGCCTGTTAAGTTTTTATCTTTAAATATAGCATTTGAGTCATATGCCATATTTCATATGATATGAGTCATGCAAAATTAAATATAGTGCTAGAAACAAAAATAATATACTCTATGTAACAAACATTTCCATATACTGTCTATTCCAGCGCAATGCCATTAATAAATGAATTCGTCCTGGTGTTCATCCACATCGTGCTGTCGGTCATGGAAGCAACAAGCGCGTGCAACAGGGACCGCAAACATTGCCGCAACAAGGAGTGCCACCCGTGCAACAAGTTTGGAGGACCCAAGCTCAGGGTCGTTGAGCGTATAAAGGTGTTTTAAGTATTTTTGCTGTTTTATCTCGTGTGTTTTTGCGGGCCTATTTATATACAACGTGTAACAGAAATGTGTGGTAATATTTTTGCGTGATGTCCAGATGCTCATAGATAATCTATATACAAGTCCCCGCATTAAAATTAACATATTTTAGATTTTTTACTTCAATAATTCATCAATAAAATCGATAATATAAAGATCAAAACAAAAGTGTTACATCACTTTTCGAATTCTAATGACAGAGACAGCGGTAACTTTTTCAATGAAATGCATTATCATAGGGTCATGCGGTCATTGACACGTAACAGCTGATAGCTCTAAAGTGATGTCGTAGCGTCGATAAATTTAAATATCGATATGCTAGTCAATAGAAATAAAAAAATAATATCTTGATAATAAATAGTTCAAATTAAATGAATTTTTAATATATTCATTTAAAATTAGGTATTCTTTGCGATCCTTAAATGTTACCACGCATTTCTGTTACACGTTGTATAGGAATATAGGCAAAATTTGTGCCATTTTGGCTATGTGTGAATAGAAATAGTCTTCTTTTCCTACTAATATTGTAAACGCGCAGGTTTGTGAGAATTTAAATAAGTATGTTTGCTCTATCACGTAAAAACTACTCAATCGATTTGGCTGAAGTTTTTGAATTAGCATGCAGAGATTTAGACCCTGAATTTATTCACAGTATTCTTTTATTGCCAAGAGAACGAAAACTAAGCGATACAATCCACAGAACGTAAGCCTATTGGCGGTTTATATCAACATAATCAGAAATTTCCCACTTATTTTAAGTTATAGAATATATCAATATAAACAGACATGGTTACAATTTGCTTCAACACATTTAAAATATACAATATTATAAAAGAATCCCCAGTTTTAAATCCATGAAATTTACTGAAATTAGACTAATGGTTATATATACTAAAATTAGGCAATGCTTCTATTACAGTGAAAGCCACATCAAAATGCAGTTCAGACAGATACTCTTAATCCTTCTACTGATAACGCTGGTGGCCTGGTTGCCCCTGGCGGCCAGCTGCCGGCGGAGGAACCGGGAACCCAAATACTGCCTACCTTGCAAGTACAAGGGCCCGATCATTGAAGTCATTTACCCTAAACAGGTGATTTAGATAAACCTTTCTTATTGAAAAAAATATATCGTTAGAAATTATTTATAATAATGTCGCTTGCTAGTGGTAAGTTTTTTTTTAAATCCAATATTTATCTTCAATAAATAAATATAATACATAGATAAATAAAAGACATATTTATATTATAATAATGATTTTATTTTTCGTCATTTCATATTACGTCACTCGACAGTACGGAGTTACTTATATTGTATGTTATAGTTATGTCTGATCAGTATATTTTGCAATTATGTATTACAACTCGTTTGCTGATATATTCTATTGTTTCAGCCAACGAGAACATTTATAATCGGCGGTGTAGAAAAACGAAAATGGGGGTTTAGAAAAAAATCGTGACACAATTATGATACTTGAGAAATAAAGTTATTTTTTTAAACTTTCGTGTTTTATTTCATACCCTCGTTACCTCTAATAATTGACCACATATATGATTTTAGTGAAATTTTAAATTAAATTAGCTGTTTAAATTAGTAAGCTCCCGAAGCGTCGTTTCTCGAACTCATACGACACGTCTCCAAATTTCAAAAAGATATAACAAAATAAGGAAGAGAGTACACCTTTCTCTTACAGGCCTAAAACACATTCGTGACTATGTAAGGGTTCATGCTCAAAATCTGTCAGAATCAAGTTAAGAGCATCTTGCATTACTAACTACAGTTCAGTGTCAGCAGCAGTTAGCCTTTTTCATCTTATATAAGTAAGAAAGGACACTATTTATAATAATTTATAAGCCACTGTGTAAATCAGCGTTGGGGCTATTCATAGCTCAGTGGAAGTCCTTTTCCGGAGCAACGAATTCTTCTGTTTTCCTTTCTGTGTCTATTTGTTTAAATGTTAAGTGTCTTATGTATGTATGTAAGTGCTGAGTGCTCCGGAATAAATGTTTCTTGCTTTATAAAAATAAATAAAACACCATACAACATACTGCCAATATATTTTATATACACGCCTCAAACCTTACACCTATCGTATTCTATCAAAATTAAAATAAGGCCTAGTGCACATGGAATACATTTGTATCGATACAAAATTGACATTACAAATAGTTAGTATAGACTATATAGCAGTCGTATACCTTTAGTGTAATCATACTTATTATATTAATATTTATTAAATTTTTCATTAAATATTTAGGAAATTCATCTTTGATGAGATACTTCCAATTAAATAAAAATATGTTAATGTCACATAATACCTGTCTAAACCTAAAATTTATTAATTGTTTTATATTTTTATTAAGTTAATGAAATAATATGTTACGTAGCACTTTTTAATCTATCAGAAGTGGCAATAAATTTATTTTTTATTACGAAAATCAAACAACTACATATAATCCAATTTTTATATTTACATAGAGCTCGCATAGTTATAATTATCAATCTCCCTTAATACAGTAGAACCTCGTTAAGTCGAACCTCGATAAGTCAAAAACCTCCAAATCTCGAAAAAATGTTTTGTTCCCTTCCCTTCAAACACCAAAACCTCCATTACTTGAAATCTTGAACCTCTGTTAGTCGAAATAATCACCGAGTCCCTCCAAGCCATTTTGGTACATATTCTCACTCTATAACTCGAAAAAATAAATTTGACCTCTGTATCTCGAACATAGCAACGTTTTATTTTACAACCTCTACAACTTGATCATTTGGAATTTATTACCTCTATTGTTCGAACAAAAATAAGTTACCGACTTTAAGAACTTGCCGACAATGTGAGTACACTATTGCTTCTTAGAAAACATTTTAGGAGTATACGATAATAAATTTATGAATGACTCACGTAAACACGTGTTTGCTTGCTTGGTGTCAGGTGTTCAATTTTGATTTCCTTTGAAATTTAGCTAAGCAAGTCATTTGTTTTCGACTTAAATACTGTCAGATGTAGTTCGGTTCTACTGCAATACACATCAATTAGTACAACAGTTAACATGAGTGCTGTGAAACGTAAACTAAAAACTTTGAGTCTTGCTGAAAAATTAGAAGTGCTCGAAGCTGTGAAGAGGTGTCAAAAAAAGAAAGATGTTGCTGAACAATTTGGCCTGCCAATGAGTACTCTTTCAACAATAATAAAAAATGAATCAGACATCATGAGAAAAATACAAAACGGTCAAAGTTTGTCCTGCAAAAGACGACGAATTGCAGAATATCCGGGCTTGGAGGAGTGCTTACTTAAATGGTTTGAGCAGTGTCGCAGCCAAAATATCAGTGTTAGTGGACCACTGTTACAAGAAAAAGCCCAAATATTCTCTAAATCATTGGGACTCGTTGATTTCAGAGCCAGTAATGGA